>JAQFZT010001695.1:0-14066 GCA_034696325.1 Camisiidae sp.
TTACAGTCAATTTAAAAGCATTTGAAAGTGTTCTCAAAAAATACAGATTTATCACTAAAATAGTTATTTATGGATATGATTTAGAAGTGTCTGACTATGAATTGACTCTTCAAATCATTATTAAATACTGTAATCATTTGGAGGCAATTCAACTCAATTTCAATCATATAAGTGTTGAAACTTTGAGACAATTCGGACAAAAATTTGGACAAAAGTTAAAATTAATCAACTTTAATAATGAATATCATCAAAAGTATAAAACACTTCTGAGATTTAGCCCGAATTTAAGTGAAATAAAGAGTTTAGTGAATTTGCCTCTTCTTTTTAATAACAATCAGTTATTAGTGCCTAAACTCACAAAAGTTGACATCAGTTATTATAATGAAGACATTAAATACATGAAAATATTTACCGATATTTTGAAAAATACATTGAAAAGCATTGAATTTGATTTGGCTTCAAATCTCACTGAGAAAGCAGTCATTGATTTAATGCAAAAAATAATTGAGTTTAAAAGTTTGGATCAATTAATGTTTCGCTTAGGAATCAATAAAGAGAGTCATTCTCTATTCCCAACACATTTGAAAACTATTGGCATTAAATGCAAGCAAATAAAGCGCTTTGGATTGTTACAGTTCCGCGAAAATCCAAAATTCAATTACGAAGTATTCAATACAATGTCTTATTTTAAACAATTGACACATTTGTGGCTATTTTTCACATATGATGCAGAAGAACAACATAAACATATTTCAAGTGATTCACTTAAAGAGTGCATAAACTTAACTCAATTACATTTGATTTATAATAAAATTTATGACAACTTTTTTGTTAACATTCACTTAAATTTACCAAAACTTGAATATTTGGAGATAAGAGGGAGTGAAGTGACCGATAAAGCTATGCATTCATTGGCAAAACTCAATCAATTGCAGACTCTGAAAATCTCATATCCTAAACCGCTTCCTTATGTCACAGATTCAGGTGTTTGTGATCTCATCCATAATTGTTCTCAAATCAATTCAATTACTTTTGAATTTCGACCGAATATAACTCATAAGACTATTGAAGAGCTCATAAAACTTGCTTTAAATAAACCTAACATTCAATTCAAACATAAATTGATTAATATTTCACGTAAAGAATTCATTTACAACGATGTCTTCTATTCTACCCTTGATTTGAATGCTTTCAATAATTTACCAAAAAATTTAATAATTAGTGATAAGATTTAATACATTTCATTGCTTTTAAACTTTTGTGGATTTAATTTAAATAACAATTTAATTAATTTAAAACTTGTATTTTCTCTAAAACACTATTATTTTCAGACTTTTTCTGTGTTCTCAAAATTAAATCTTTTTTCTATGACTTGAAGTGATTTATCTTTAATGAGAATAGTGTGAAATGTTGTTTATAACATGAGGAACATATACATGAACTTTTGTTGAAATTGACTATTAATTTGCTGCATTAAAGGATATGTTTGTTTTGTCTATTTGAGCGAATCTCTTATAATGCGACTCTCAATCCACCGATCGATAAGTGTTCTCTTCACGCATGAGTAATGCAAAACTCTTCGACTTATAAGACTTGTTTCATAAAAACAAATTAAACATTATTTTTAGCCCAAAAGTATTGTTCGTGTCTTTGAGTGTAGAGTTGTGTAGAGTGTGTAGAGTTGTGTTTTGTATATTTCATAGATTTTCTAATTTATTATTATTTTATAAATATTTGACATTTTAATAATCAAAATATATTATAAAATACAACAATAGACTAAAAATAAAAAAAATTTGATTTATTATTTGAAAAGTGAATTTTGTTCGTTTAGAAAATGAATATATGATGTGCTTATAATACGTGGGCTCTTATGAGAAACTTTATTTTCTAAATTTAATTTTTCGGGAACGAAAAATCTCAAGGTTTAAATGTTTAAATGAATAAATAACTGATATATATTTGTTGAAGAAGTCGGATCAGTTAATTCCAAACCCGGTCCCGAATTGCGACCCACACAAAACCCGAACATAACCAAAAATTCTATCGAATAATTAAATATCAATACAATATATTAATCATTTGACTTTTCTGTCAATTAATATTTCATAATAATTATGGGCAAATATTTTTCAAAAACTAATAGATTGTGTCATAATAACAAACATTTAACTAATAATAGAATTCAATTCTATTCAAAGAGAGAGTCATTCAGTCATAGAATATGTGATGATTTGTGTGAAGTATTATTGAGTTATTTGTCATTTGAACACAAAATACAATTTGAGTGCATTTCTAAACAATTTCAAAGATGTGTTTATAATAAGCAATATATTCTTGAAATTGATTATGAAAGTGAAAGTAAAGACAATTTAAATAAATTGGTTGAGAAGACAAATGACTCTAAAAGAGTCATGAATTTCAAAGCATTTGAAAGTGTTCTCAAAAAATGTAAATTTATTAATCAGATAAATATTTATCCCTTATTTGGTTTGGAAGAATCTAACAGTGAATGTGTTTTACAATTAATTATTAAATATTGTAATTATTTAAAGGAAATTTGCTTTATATTCAATGATATAAGTGTTGAAACTTTGAGACAATTCGGACAAAAATTTGGACAAAAATTAGAAATTATTGACTTTAATAACAATTGTGTTAAATATGAAAAATATAAAACTCTTCTAAGATTTTGTCCTCATTTGAGGGAAATAAAGGGCAGATTAATTTGGCCGCTTTTTATGGATAACAATCAATTATTACTCACAAAACTTGGCATTAATTATCAACACATCAAAGATATGGAACATTTTGCGCAAAGTTTTAAAAATACATTAAAAATTATTCAATTTAATGGTTTCAATTCCAATGCATTTCAACGAACACTCAGTAAGAAAGCAGTCTTTGATTTAATGAGAGAAATAATTGAGTTTAAAAAATTGGATCAATTAATGTTTGATCAATACTTCTTTGAACTTCTCAATGAAGAGAGCCTTCAATTATTGCCAACAAATTTGAAAGCGATTGGCATTGAATGCAAGCAATTGAAGTGCTTTCAATTGACTCTATTTTGTGGAAATGCAAAACTCAATTATGAAGTCTTTAATACAATGTCTTATTTTAAACAATTGAAAAGTTTAGTGCTTCGGATCGATAATAGAAAAGAAGAATATAAAGAAATCTCAAGTAATATATTTATAGAGTGTATAAACTTAACTCATTTGAATTTGTTTTACAACAAAATTTATGACAACTTTTTCGTTAACATTCACTTAAATTTACCAAAACTTAAATATCTGTCGATAAAAGTGAGTGAAGTGACCGATAAAGCTATGCATTCATTGGCAAAACTGACTCAATTACTGACAATTATTATTGAACAACATTATTATCAACCATTTCCTTATGTCACAGATATAGGTGTTTGTGATCTCATCCACAATTGTCCTCAAATTAAATCATTTTATTTTAATTCTCGACCGAATATAACTCATAAGACTATTGAAGAACTTATAAAACTTGCATTAAATAAACCTAACATTCAATTCAAACATAAATTTAGAGGTATTTCAAGTAAAGATAACATTCATAACGATATCATATTTTCTACCATTGATTTGAATATTTTTAATAATTTACCAAAAAATTTAATAATAAGTGATAATTATTACTATAATTTAATATAACATTTCAATGTTTGTAACATATATTGAAATTGAAAATTTATATTTTTTGTAGCAGTTAAACACTTTAGTAATATTGAAAGAAGCATTCGAAAAGTCTATGGGCCAGCCTATGAGATACAGTGAAAAAATTTTTGAAAATATTTTTCCTAAAGTTCTCTTTTAATCAATAAACAAGTACTGATCATAATTATGAAACTCGTGTTTTTTAATTATGCTAATGGGGGAAAACTTTTATTTGCTATAAAAATTCAACTTTTTATTTGCCGCTTCATTTTGTATTTTCAATTTTCATTTTAAAACACGATTCAATGACTAATTCATGAGATTAGAAGATTAAAATTATCTATACTATTACTAAAATAATAATGTCTGTGTGTCGGTGTGGAGTCCGCGGTGTCTTGTCAGATGCCCGAATGCCACTTGCTCGAATGCCATTTACCTGAATCCCTGGATAAATTTGTTTCTTATGAACCTAAAATAGTATTCAATTTAAAAGTATTTAAAAATGTTCTCAAAAAATGTAAATTTATTAATCAAATAAATTATAATTTTTGTGATTTTGAAAAGTCTAACAGAGAATGTGTTCTTCAATTGATTATTAAATATTGTAATCATTTGAAGGAAATTGAGTTTAATTTCAATAAAATAAGTGATAAAACTTTGAGACAGTTCAGAGAAAAATTTCGACAAAAATTACAAACTATTAACTTTCACGACAATAAAGATAAATATAATAAAAAAATATAAAACTCTTCTGAAACTTTGTCAGAATTTGAGAGAAATTAAGTGTTCAATTCCTTTATATCTTCTTATTGACAAAAATGAGTTATTAGTGCCTAAACTCACAAAAGTGTTCATTGAATATAGTAATGAAGACATTGGAAACATGAAAATATTTACTCAAAGTATGAAAAATACATTGAAATGTATATACAATATCAGTGATGTATTTCGTCGCTTTAGTCAACTCAATGAGAAAGGATTCAATGATTTAATACAACAAATAATTCAGTTTAAAAGTTTGGATCAATTAATGTTTTATTTAAATCTCGATGAAGAGAATCTTCATTTACTCCCAACACATTTGAAAACTGTTGGTATTGAATGCAAACAAATAAAGCGATTTAAAATGAGTCTACAATTGAATTTCCTCAACATTTTGGCCACAGTTAGATCTCCAAAAGAATGTCCGACTACATCATAATTACCATTTGGAGACAATTTTTTCAGAAGTTCTGTATAATAAGCACTGATCTCTCTCAATGTACTCATGTTTTTCATATTTGATGTCCACGTGAGGCCAATCATAGGTCTATTGATATTTTTGACAATATTTTCCACAGAAGAAAATATTCCTTCGACTGGAGGCAAAAAGTATATTGGATTACCTTTTTGTGAGTTATTAAGTCTGGTATGAGTTTCATTGGGTATAATGAACTTGATTCGACTCAAATTAGCTCTCGTTCTCTTAATTTCTTGAGCAAAACTTTGCAATTGCTGTTTATTTCCTGCTTGAAATTGTTTAATCTGTTCAACTGTTATAGACTTGACATCAGTCATAGAGAGCTTGATACCATAATCGTGTTCCATAGTCTGTTGGAATTCAACTGCAAACATAGACTTCATTCCTAGCTCTCCAAGAGTTAAATGATTTGTTATTGACTTTGGATCGACTCCCAAATTATTCCAAATTTGACCGATCGTTCGATCTTCTTGAGAGTCGGAAATTATTTTTCTTTGTGTCCTCTCCTGTTATATTATAAATCAATTTATAGAACAATTCAAACTAAATCTATGAATAGTAACTAATAAAGTAAAATGTATAAATTTTCATAATAAACTCTCATAATAATCATTATACTAGTATTACATAAACATTTACAGTACAGTACAGGTCGTGTCTTACAAGTGTTTAAAATGATATATTTATAAATTAGATAAAAAATTTACCATTTAAATATCTCTTTAGAAATTTGGAACCTTTTGATTCTATGAATGGCTTACCCTTTAATCCTCATAAAGATTTTGAGTTCGGGATGAGATGTGAAAAGTAGTAGTTTTACATTTATTCAATTTAAATTCAACTTATTTTAGTTTTCACACTACTATTACTGGTTAAAATCCAGTTTTGACTAATAGATGCTCACAACCAGTTTAATGAAAGGATTAGGACTTAGTAGTGAAATACTGCGAATTTGATACTCAAATTCAATCAGTTTAGAGAAAAAGACAGTAAACAGTTTACCTATCATTTGACTCTTACCTAAACTATTAAATATTTCAATCTTTTCTATAGAATGGAACTTTGAAAAATAGTACATACAGTATGTCTACTTTTTAAGCTCTCTCTCTTAAAAATACTAAAATAAGTTTTATTTCTGTATTCTTACCTGTAGGCCAACAACAACCATATGTTTTATATCGTAAAGATTTTTAGCGAATTCATCGGTTGAGTCAGACTCTGGGAACTGTTCCACTATTCCGCTTATAACTATTTCATCGTTTGGTTTGAGAAGTATTCAAAATTAATTGGATTTTGCATTTTATATTTTTAAAACTCATATAATGTGATCGATTTAAGTACAAAATGTAAAATTAATCTAATCGAAAGAGATTTTTATTTATGTTTCTTGAGAATCCCTAATACATGACTGAAATATAAAACATCTTAAATATTTTATAAAAATAGAAATAATTTTAAAAACCTTATCAATTTTTTGAAAAAATTTATGCATTAATTAATCAGTGATGACATTTTTGTTGAATAAAAAGTGAGGGCTTGAATATAAACTAAAGAATAATTGTTGAATTCATGTTTTTTACAAACTTTTTATGAAATATTTCTTAGAAAATAGATTAAAATTGAAGAGACGAGACTAAATTATTTAATCTTTGTGTTTGACAACGTTGTATAAGTACACTAAATATGTGTTTAGCCTTTAGCTCCCTGTAAGTGATTTTTTGAAAATAATTTAACAAAAACATTCGCTTGTTTATTACATGAAAAACGAGCTTAATTTCAAGGATCTGTGATTTTTCATTAAATTTTGGCAAACATTTATTCAAGTATAATCAAATCATCGTTAAAAAATTCAAAATTTTTTATAAAAGGCATTAAACAGATCAACGGTTACTTATTGATGACAATGATGACAAAAACATTTTGAACTTTTAAAACGAGTATTATAAATTGAGAGGAGAAAACGCAACTGATATTTTGATGCCACGCCCACTACTTCAAAATTTACGGTCATTTTTATTGTTTTTAAACTATCGACTAGAATTGATCAGGTTCAAAACAGATCGAGTCGAATATTGTATCATTCGACTCAGCTCGGTGTACTCAATTAAATGATGTATCAGACTTGGGACTTTGAATTCGGGAATCTATCCTTACTGAACCAAGTATTATTTTTTAACTTTTTTTTGCTTTTTCATTCATTTTATTATCATTATATATTTGAGTAAATTGAGTTTCCGACTTAGGATATCCAAGTGTGTTACATCATTGGATTAATCCCGCCGAGCTGAATCGAATGATACCATACATGACCTGATTTGTTTTGAAACTGACCACTTCTGACCAAAAATTTTAATAAAAACAAGAAAAGTTTTACTTGAATCACAAAATAATTAATTTTAATAGTAAAAAAAGTTAGAAAATTAATTCCTTCGGGGAACAAACTTATGAATAAATGAAGTTTTTTTTTAAAAAGTTTAACAAAAAATCACTTACAGGGATTTGGAGGCTAAATACTTATCTAGTGTGCTTATAAATTGAAAAAATCTCATTCAATCTAACTCAATCTGAGTCATTTTTCAATTGAGCGGACAACCAAAAACCCTCATCATATTCATAGATTACATAAATTAAAGTTTGACTTGTATTTGTAATATTCGGCTCAACACTAATTTCTAGGATAACTGAAGAGCGAAACTTTCTATTCAATACGATAAGAGCATTAATCAAATCATATTTAGATTCATCCCAATTCTCTTCAATCAAAGGCCAGCCACCGATATCTTCGATTAAGCTTTTCAAAGTACCAAAATCTGCTTTATCACGAGCGCCTATAATTAGATAACTTCATTACATGACTCATAATTTAATCACTAAATACTATTCAAATCATGATCTATAAAAAGTTTAATCATTTACTGCTTATTCATAATCCTTATGCTAAACCTTTGTTTTCATTTAAATCATAAATTTTTTTCTCTAACAATTGACTTTATGATTTATAAATTAACAGTACTTTTATGAATTTTCCGATAAAATTTTAAACCCAAATTGTGTAATTCAATGTTAGTTAATATAACTTACATTGGTTGTCAATTGATTAACCGGTTTTATCAAAACTATAACCGGTGGGTTGTGCTTATGCTATAAAATTTTTATAACTATAACCAATTTTTTCAAAACTATAACCGCTTCGACAGGTTTCCTATTATACGCGTGAGCAATAAAAATGAGAATTTAACGAATTTTTAATTTCTCAATATTTATTGCTCACAATTAAGAAAATAATTTTTCGTTTTAATAGAATTTTAATTAAAGTAATAGAAAGCACGCGTATAATATGAAACCTGCCGAAGCGGTTATAATTTTGAAAAAATTGGTTAAAGTTATGAAAAGACTATAGCATAAGCACAACCCACCCGTTATAGTTTTGACAAAACCGATTAATCAATTGATAACCACTGTATCCAATTTGATGTACGCTTTATTTGTGATGAGCTCGACTAAACAGATCTATAAAGATATTTCAATGAGCAAGAGTCGGATAAATGTAAATGCATTCAGATTTATTCGGTCTTATTATTGACATTAACAATATTATTATATAAACGAAATTCATATATTCGTGTATACAGCTCACCGTAAACTATTTTTATAGCATAATATATTGAGAAACTGTATTTTATTGTAAAAATAAGTGGTTTTTTATAAAGTACGGAACTCTACTGCCCTCACTCTCGTTCATTGAATAACTTTAGAGCTTCTTTATCATCTATTTGTTATTTTAAGAATATAAACCTGATAATTTTTATCGCATGACTGATTCTAGTATTTACCAGTATTTGTGCATCCATGGAATAGAGTAAACAATGGCTTCAAATATTTTGCTTCATCTTTTTTCTTAGTTTCGACTAATAGATCTAAAAATTGGAAAGTTTTCGAAATTGAAGTATAGTTAGTTTAGTTTACATTCTCACCCTTTAAACCATCGTTAAGATTAGATCTCAATCTCAACCAATGATCCCAACCTTCAATATCATCATCATTTTTGATTGGATGATCTTTTTGCCAATTTCCACACGCATATTGATAAAAATCATCGCATGGATCCACAGACACACCCATTGAACTTGATATTAAAGCAGCTATTGTTTGAAAACATAATTGCTTTACATTGTGTTAAATTTTTGTTATAAAAACAAATATGACAAACCCGATCGAACGCATTCTTCACTGATGCAAATCTGTGAGTTCGGTGACAAAGAGTCTGTGATTGAATTCATTATAATTAAATTAGTTGTGGAGAATTTATTTATGCTTTCCTCACAACTATCTGTTTATAAGTTATGAATGCGGTCGCCAACTAAGCTACCCTTGTATCGGGGAGGAAATATTTTCTAAAGGGCAACACTTTTCACAACTATTTAGAAAATTTTACTTGAAGATTACATAATGAATATTCTTTTATGGATACATTCAATTTGTTTTATTTGAAATCCACAAGTATGTAATGTCGCTTTGTCATCATGAAGAAAGACTTTATGAAAATCTCCATGATATAACTTGGGGATAGAAGCTCAATAATCCCTTTGAGTACATATGAGATGTAACATTTTGCATCAATCTCAAACTTTATTATAAAACTTTGAAATAAGTTTATTTATTATGAGGTACTCAATCTTCAGGAATTTTATTTATTCTGTGATTTATTTTTGATATCATCTCAAATTTTTCTGATGTCACCCCCAGTATTGAGAGGTATCACTCGAATCCGGGTGAGTTGACAACCTTAGTTACGTATTAAAATTATTGGACGGAAAAAACGTCATTTGAAATCTTACCTTTATTTTTGTAAGTTGTTTTTATTACAACTATGGCGGTTATAAGGCTGATTACCAATATTACCAAAAATCCTATGAAAAAATACGTTTCTTTTGTTGTCCGCCTTTTCAACATAAAAATTTTGAGTTATTAAAGTCTTGAATATAAACTGTTTTCAAAAAAGTACTTTTAACTATACGAAAAACGTTCCGACAGTATTGCACTTTTCTGGATTTTAAAGCTATGTATATCATAATGTGGAACTTTGCATTCATATCGTAAAAATTTTAGTCACCATTAAGTCCCACACTGAAAACAGGACTAATACTATAATAGGATTAATCCAAATCTTGATAAGAAAGTTTTATTCGATCCTTTTACTTCTAAATTTTTACACTAGAGAAGAGATTCCCATTATTTATGGGAATGAGATTGGTTTTTATTTTGATGGGAATTCGAAAACATAACTAATACTGCAATTTGATTAATCCAAATGTAGGTAAGAAATTTTTTACCCTTGAGAATAACCTTTTACTTCTAAATGTCTTGCACCTTTAAATTGCTCATTGCATTTGCATTATGTTCAAATCTAAGCAATTTTAATATAAAATTCAAAATTGATTGATAGTTTATAGATTGTGCCTAAAGATTGGGAGTTCGAATATACGAATGTCTGTAACTATTTTTTCAAACGATTTTTCCTAGTTATTTGTAACAACTGTGTTGATCAATTAGAAAGGGATACTTATATGAAATCTTCTGTACAATCGATGTCAGGATTATTTGTCAGACTTTTTTAAAGATATATCTATCAGATTTTTGAAAAGGACACTAGTTATTAACTTTAATATAAAGAAAGCTGAAAATAAAAATAAAACAGACTGTAAAGTGAACAAAACTTACATTTTCATAATCCGGCTGATAACATTCGGCTGCTCTCCACAAGCGATAAGTTCGAGATTGTCTTCGACATCTACGAATGGCCTTAATATGAGCGGAATAATACGGTATATCAAATATTTTATGCTGCTTTATGTTAGACTTAAATGTGAAATAAATTCTTAGTTAACTGTATCATAATTTATAAATTTAGACTCATTGAGAAAGTAAAAAATTTCGAAAAGACCTTAAATAACATTTTGTTCAATTAAATGATGGGAAATTAAAAAAGTCAAATTAATGAAAATTAGTTTAAAATGATTTTATGAACTTATTTACAATAGTAACTTTTTGTTTCAAATTTTTCTCCAAAATGACTCGTATTTATGCTTTCAATTCTGATAATTAATTTCAAGCTTTCAAAGCTAGTAATTGATAAAAATAATCAAACTTATTGCCAGTTTTAGTAGTTGAAGCACATCACTGCTGAAGATTTATAGATTCAAATGTTCAACTTTCAGTTAAAATAATTTCAGAAAAATAATTAATAATAATCTTTTGAAAATTTTTAAATCTTTTTATTCATTGAAAAAGGTTATAAAAATAAGTGACAATACAGTTAAAGACTGAAAAAAGACTTACGTATCCATAAAAATCTACAGTTCTCAGCACAAAATCGTTGCAAATATTTTGGATTAAAATAAAATATATACTTCAGTCTTAGGTTTCAATATACTTAACGTTAAGACAAAAATTATTGATCAAGTTATTAGAGCTAAAACTATCCGCATTAGTCTTTTCTGGTTAACACTTCAGTCATATACGTATTAAAGCGGTATTAATTGTATGAAATGCTAAGGAGAAATCAGTTCAAATAAGCTGATAATTATAATGAGAAATGAACGGAAGTATGCAATGGAAATATTGAATGACTATATACATTACATTACAAACATTGGTGAACATCTTTAATTGCTCTATAATATGATTCATCATACTAGTACATTATATCGCAAATATTTCATAAAATTTTACTGTACTATAAAAATGTGAAAGCTTGTTATTCTTCATTCTAATCATTAAACAAGTGATGGCATTTACCTTAAGTGGTCATATTTGACAGATGTAATAAGTGAATCCTACCTTTCAAACTGAAAAAATTATTCTTTTCATGCAATTAAACCCCTGTACGAAGAGCCTTATCATAAAATTCTCTTTAAATGGCTTGAGATAAATCATAATCATAAATAAAAATTTTGTATAAGATAAGAACTGAGTCACATAGCTTTCGGAATTCACAAATATCAGGAAGTTTTATTTGAAAGTTTGAGCAATGAGCTTGAAATTTTTGCTTTTCATCCAAATACTTTTCATTACTATTTGGACAACTTTGGATAGTCATAATAGAATATCCATTAATTACTTGAAGCTGAATATTTACTTTTCTTATAAGTTTTAATTAATATGCTCAAGTCAAATTCATGAGAAAAATCATGAAAACTCTGAAATCAATGGAATTTTCTTCAAAATTGAAACGAAGCCAATGATTTTTAGCTTTTTTCTCTTCACATTATAAGCAAATAACTCATTTCCAGGAAATGAAAAAAGACAAATTCGCGGAAAAAATTATGAAAATTAGCTTGAAATGAATGATCTAATGAGTTTATTCACAATAGTAATTTTTTCTTTCAAAGCTAGTAATTGATAAAAATAATCAAATTTATTGCCAGTTTTAGTAGTTGAGGCATATGACTGCTTTGACAAATTTCTCTGGCCTACTCAATATTTGTTCAAATGTTCCCCTGCTCAAGATTCAAATGTTTAACTTTTCAGTTAAAAGAATTACAGAAATACAATTAACAATAATTTTTTAAAAATTTTGTATTATTGAAAAGGTTATAAAAATAAGTGATAATAAAAGTAAAGACTGAAAAAAGACTTACATTTCCATAAAAATACACGGTTTACAGCAAAACAAATCGTTGCAAATATTTTGGGTAAAAATAAAATATATACTTCTGTCTTAGGTTTCAATATACTTAACGTTAAGACAAAAACTACTGATCAAGTTATTAGAGCTAAAACTATCTGCATTAGTCTTTTATAGTTAATAGAGAATAGAGAATATCACACGTCAGTCATTTGCATATTGTCAGCACCTTTTTTAGGCTGAACTGTACTTTTTGATTATTTTATTATTATTATTTAAATAAATGAAGGAGACATAGGTTTTGGATTTTTCTAAGTTTTTTATTATAAAAAGACACATAACGTAAAACGAGCACAAAAATGATTATTATATTTAAAAACTAAATATCATTTCACTACAGTATTATATACTGTATACTAAAACTAATGTGAGAGAAACAGCACGTTAGACTATATAGCAAGTATAAAGAGAGAAAAAGTAAAAAAGAAGAAGTAACTTACATTGAATTTTATCTCTTTTATACTCCACTAAAACTTATTAAATCTAAGCTAAAAATAATAAATATAAAATTGAATCTGGAAAAGGGGATAAATACAGTAACATTCTGAGAATAATTTTCCCCTAAAATACTTTCAGATTTTATGAAAGGGGGAACCCCTCATTACAACTTCATTTCTACACAAAGGGGAAAAATAACATAAAATTTTGTTAATATTATTCCCCCAAACATAGCAAATATTTTAGGAAAGTGAAAAAGGGGAACATTAAAAATAAATAAAAACAGTGTCTGACAATATTGAGTTCTTTCTCACTCTGAAAACATAACTTCTTTAGAATTTTCTGAGTTTAGGACCCAACAAATACACACAGAGTATATGTACATTAATATGGAAAATTCACGTTAGCTGATAGGCCTTAAAGCTAAAACGATTTAAGTAGATGGAGTTATGCACTTAGAATAGTGTGTTTTTCTATTAAAGCCTATCAGCTAACGTGAATTTTCCATATTGAAGTACATATTAAATAAAGGGGCAGTGGAACGACTTCATAAAATACAAAAACAACGATATTAATAACATAATGTTTTTGAAAGAATCATATATTTTATCGAAAGAATGAGTGAACTCATATTTAACTGATAAGTTTTCCTCAAATAGAGATTTCAATGATTTTGAGAAAATAAGCAATACTTAAGGTGATTATCTGAAAATTAAACATTTTAAATATCAATGAAATGGATAAATATTCTCGAATTATAATAAAAACTAACTTCAAACATATTATTATAGTTGAGAATAAAAAATTTCCAACAATAAAACCCCACTCTTTTACGACCAATTTTCTCAATAAATGCTGAGAACTTGTTTAAAAAAATTTAAAAAACGATTAATATTTATAATACAAATATTTAAAAATAATACTTTCATCCGATAGTTATGATTGTAAGTAATGCTTAAGTTTTCATTCGATAGCAATAAGTTATTGAATAGTTTATATGGTTTGTTCGCTT
>JAQFZT010001696.1:0-14060 GCA_034696325.1 Camisiidae sp.
GATGTCCACCTGTTCCCGCCTCACATAATCTCAAATCCTTAACTAATCCACCGCAAGGCCTGTTTCCGTACCAGTAGTTACTGTGTTAAAAATTCATTTATGCCGCTGTTTGCAAAATAATAATCACTGTTTTATGAAGTGCAATAGTTTATTGTGTGCATTGTATTAAGCATTCCTCATACACATACACTTTGCTAAAGCAATACTAAATAATAAGAGTAAATCCCCTTTACAAACAAGAAATATTATGGTAGAGCGCCCACAATTGGCCCTATAGTTTAGTTGGACATCATATACTCTTGCAGATAGACATACTGTATAGCTATATAATGTGTACACACAATACGACCATCTGCCAGACTGATCAACTTGTGCTGCTTTGCCGAACACTACTCTAAGATCAACACAATCCGCTCCCGTCTCTATATTTATATTTGGCTTTCACTTCACTATATGTTCAGATCGATTCACTCAATTGGTATCACTCTTTTTCAGTAAAGGTATTGCAGTATTGCTACAAATTATACAACATATCTTTCATTTTATTAATATTTTTACTCAATTATCTAAAACTCAAATAAAAAGTATTTCCAAAAATAAGATTAATGTATGATATCTCTGAGCATAATGTCGTATAAGTTGCAAGTTATATAATAATAATCGATTGAATATTGAATTATTCACTGTAAGTGTAAGAAAATATTGAATTTTTCAATAAAAAGTGAGAGAGAAAGTGAGAGAATCCAAAAAGTTGCTCAAAATCCTTAAAAGACATTTCACTGCACAGCACTCACTTTCAATGAGATTCTCGAAAGAAAGTTCTATGATTTTATTGCTTTCAATAGCATTAAATATTGAATACTAAAAAAGCATTGATTGCAATCCCAAAGTGATAATCAAGAATAAATAGTTGTCTGATTTATATTTTAAAATGTGAATGCAATCAAATTAAGCGTATAAAGTGACTCAATTTATGTGCACGTGTTGGACACGCATCATATGCGACAAAAAAGCAAATGCACTCTCACTGAACAATAGAGATGAAAAAGTGCTTTAAACAAAATACATGCAGAAAACATGCTCCACTCTATGGCATAAACAAGATTAAAGTAACTTTAATGTCAAAATAAGACCGCCCTCTCTATTGCATAACACACTAGACTTGTATAAAAGCTCCGCACCTGTAAGCACAAGCATTAGTTAATCATTATTCATGATATTTTCGACATTAAAAGTTAACGTAAACATAATCGACCAGAAGATGAAAATTGAATGCATCACAAAATCTTATCCTAAATTGATTAATAGGACTCAATAGAAAATTTAACAAAAACTGAATGAAGTATGAGGTTATGAGCTTTTGATATTTTATTATTCTTGACTTAATTTAATAAAAAACTTTTGTTAAATTTATTTATTATACTTTAAAAGTCAATATATTTAAAGAGATGAACATTAAATAGAGAACACCTGCAGCACAACATCATCTTTAAAAATGATGTGATGATTATGAAAGATAAAGCTTTATTGTTTTAGAAGTAACTTTTTATAAATTATTTCAACCAATTTATCAAAATAAATTAGGAAAAAATCCTAACTTAGAATTCAAAGTTCTAATTATTTTTATCTTTTTCTTATGCTTTCATTTAAGTAATCATTTTATACATTAGAGATACCATTAAAAATGACTCTATTTATCAAATGAAGAAGTGAACAGTCAGTTTGGCATTTGAAGTGCTATTATATGGCATATGCATTATGAGCACAGGCAACACAACTTCATTCGTTTCATATTGTATGCGATGAAAAAAGTGCACTGACTCTCACTTTGATTAAAATAAGTGCCCAAAATGAATGCTTTCGATTATGCTCTCAAATATGAGACAAGTTCGGGGTTTATAGTTGTTTAAGTATATGTCTCTCTCTCTCGCTCTCTCTCTCCCCTCTCTTACCCTTACATTTACTGACTCTCTCGCTCTCTTCTCTGCCAAAATTGAAATATAGTTCAACAATACATGCATTACTTGTACTATCGTTTTGAAGGGATGGAACACATAAATAGTAAGACACAGTTGGGGTGCTTTAATTCATGCGAATCACTTGTGCTCTGCTATGACCACAATCACAATACAAGAACAACAATACGGAATTGTATAAATATATAATGATGAAGATGGAAGTGATGGAAGAGATGGAAGTGAGTGTGAAATGAGCATCACATCTGATTTCCATTTCCTGATCGCTTATTTATAGGTATAACCAATGTATGAGTTATGCCCTCTAATTGATAATAGAATGGCAGATGCGATCTGACCAATACTTCAAACAACAATCATTATTGTTATTGATATTTCTGGTTCTGGACAATCACTTTGTCTAATATAAGCTCATTTTGCAGATAACACTTATGTCGTACGCATTACCATAACATGAGGATATAAATTATGGTTCATTTGTCATCTTTTAGCTCTTATGCAATCTTTAACATAAATCATTGAATTGCAATCAATTCAAAACTCAACCCAATTGAACACTATTCCTATAAATTAATTATTATATTTCATTAGAATATTTATGTAATAGAGAACTTATTGAATTAATTTCTGAATTTTTTCGTTTCTTTATTGTAAAATGAAAGTGATATAAAGTGATATATTATGAAGAAAATTTCATTTGAGCGGTAATGCTCTGAAAAGGGTATAACTTCATAGATTACAAGTCATTTCCTAAACTAATGAATATGACTTTTGCAATGCTTTTTCCATAATTACTAATTATTTATAACGATATCTAAAAAACTTAATAAAATACAACTTGAGATTATTATTTATCTTAAACAGAATAACTCATAAAATAAAGTTATAAAAAGTCATAATTATATCATTAAAAAATGTTTCTCTTCTCAATACAAATAAATCAGAGTCTAATGTAAATCAGTTACAATAATTCGAGACATTTCTGTTTCAAACTTGAGTTTAGGTTTAACTTTTTGATGTGATTGCAATCAAATTTCAAATAAAACTCAATCCAAAAAATATGTTTTGAGGGCATGTTTGGAATAAAAAATTGCAGAACTGATTGGAATTATGATTGAAAAATCTTGATTTTCAACAATTCAAATGTTATAGGAATGCATTGAATTAAATCTATTCCAACTTTATTAACAATCACGAGAAGAATTATTTGTTATAAATCAGTAACTTTTTCCTTAATCAAAAATTACTTGATTTTAATCCAATTCTTACTTAAAAGTGTTTCAATAGTGAACTTTAAAGTTAAGAATTTATATAAACAAATCCGTTTAGGTTTTGAAAATCAATGTTAAAAATTGTTAGGATTTTTGAGTTGTACTCTGAGTTTGAAACATTAGCGCTAAATCTAATATAATTGAAGAATGATATTCTTCTGCCCTTAAATAAAATATTTGATGTCATACATGACCAAAAAAAGTAAGAGTGATGATGAAAATCTAAAACAACAATAATAAATAATGGCTGGGATGCAACCGATTACAGATTGGATCAGTTGAGTTATAACAATGTGAAACATTGCAGTTTATGTTTGATGACACGTGTCCTACTTTGCCATTTCCGATCAGGTCGTGTGTTATGTCGGAACTGATGTGTCCTGACTTCAGTCCCAATACACAACACGTGACGACAAGACTAGGAAACAAGCAATCATATAATCAATGGGTTTATGTTAGAATGTAATGTCACTAATATTTTACTACATATTTCCCGATAAGCAATTCAATACAATGCTATTTTGATGGTGAGAGTGACGCGTGTCTGTGGGCTTGATAGCGATTTTCGGATTTAGTCCAACATCTGGACAAATATGTATCTCTAATGTCTTACCTGAACTCTGGCTTCTGTGAGATCTGTTTTCATCGCGATTTCTTCACGTGTATATATGTCAGGATAGTGTGTCTCTTGAAAAGCTCTCTCAAGTTCTTTCAGTTGAGCCGAAGTGAATGTTGTTCTTATTCTTCGCTGTTTTCTTTTTTCTGTTAACATACCATCGTGTCCGGGAGTATACATTTTGTAAGGCAGACCTGATTCAAAGTCATCAATAAATTAGTCTATAATTCAATTAAAAGTTTCAACAGTTTTCTCTTATTTAACTGAAATAAATTAATACAAATTAAACACCAAAGCTTAGGTATTTTACATATCATACAGGTATTAAGCAATAAATATAATCGTAACTTTTCATGTAATGACCAGAATCTGCTAATGATCTTTGCCATTGTGTTTGTTTCAAGTTCTGGATCAATGCGTCTTCAGTTTGATTTAAGGTTAGATCTGGAAAAAGTTTTTTGTTTAATGAAAAAAAATTCGTAAAACTATTAAAAGAAAAGTATCTTTCCATTGATGCAAATCTTCAAAACAAAAGATATGAAACGGAATGGAAAGGAATAAATGTAGACAAAAGAAAACTAATATAAAAATAATGGTTAATGAAAATGAATTTAATTAGTGCTTCATTTCTTGACTACTGATTGAATGCGAAAGCATTTGTGGAAATAGAAAGATTTGCTGGTTATTAACGAATTAAGTGGTATGTATTCAAGACTATCATTGATTTATAAGTAAGAAAAATGAGAGAATATCGGTTTGAGGAGGGATTGAGGGAAAAATGAAATATAAGTAATACATTATATAGTGAGCGAAGCAGAGAAGGAAAAGAAAATATGAATTGGATTGGATTGCGTCAAATGTAATTCACTTGTGTATGTAATCTAATGTAATGTTATGTTATGGTTGGTGTAAAAGCTAAACCAAATAAATGTGAAGCAGTTCGAAATCAGGTTAAGTCGAATGACGCCCAAAAAGATGCCTTTTGGAGGTCTGTGTTATGCGTGAGCTTTGGTGCCAAACCAGTCAATGCTTTTATGAAAGGAGAGCCCAAACAACAAGATTATTCACAATAAACTGACTCTCGGTATTAAATTATTTAATTTTCGCGATTGCGGTCGCACGAGCGCTATAGATAACTTTGTTAGCGATATGGGGTTCGCAACAGTTGAGATCCCCATACATTTCGCAGTTACAAAACTCGATTTAAGCTCGAGCTAAGACTGACTTACTCTGCAATCCCATCGAAGCTGGAAAGACGGAAGGTGTTCCACTGACTTGATGGTGGTGATCATTGTGCCCTCTCGTCATCCTTGAACCAGTGATCATCGCTCCAGAAGACGAAACAGGTGTCGGTCGCATCTGCATCGGTGCCGCTGCTGTTGGATATCGTGGATATTGCGGTGAGATCTGTGAGCATTGGCCACTTAAGTCTGGATAAGAACATGCTAATTGACACGACGATAATCCTGACGGATCCATCGATGATAATGAACAGGCAGTGTCAAAGCCTTGATTAAGATAAGAATAATCCATTTTTATTTAGTTATGTGTTGGCGAATTGGATCAAATCGTTTTAGTGATGATCAAATAATATATAACTTAATAAATGAAAATTTTATATATATCGTAAGCCACTCTTTGTTCTAAGTGCTAACTTAGTTGTGTTGTGCACTATAACTTTGGATCTATAATGATGATCATAGTATAGTACGGCTTTCTAGTTGTTCTACTGTTTTTATACAGTTTTACGTCCGTTTCTCCTATTTACTCAACTCCTAATGCAATACAATGCCAGCCAATTGCTCCGCCCTCTGCTATATTCATGGTTGCCAAGCGGTCTCTCCATCAAAGTATTTCATATAGCATTACAGTATCCAAACTCCATATCCCAATCTTATCAATATCAACAACTATTATAGCATAAGGCGGACCGCTTTTAGACTTCTTCGACACTCTGCATAATTGAATTGTAATGAAAGACAAACTATAATGTCTTCAACTTACCTATTCTTCACTTCTTTTTGCATTTGCATTCTATCCTATTCTCTTACGAGTTATCAGTTCTTATCCTATGTTTGGACTTTTAATTTTAAAGTCATTTTTTGTTTATGATCATTGAAAGTATAGCAAATTCTCTCATCGATAAATATGTTATAATTTAGAAATTTTCTCAAATTTTCTCAAAAGAAATCAGTTCTTAAGAGGAAAGTAGGTTTTCAAATCAAATGCTATAAATATCTAAATTTTTTTTCATTTTTGTTCATAAACTATTTTGAATGTAATTAACTTAAGTTTATCGAAAACGATCTTAATTTTAGAGGTAAAATATATAGCAAATTAAGGGCATTCTCTGTAAAATTTGAATTTGTAAACTTGTAATCCTTTCCATAGTAAAAGTTGACTTATATTGCTTTGTGTTTAACATTGAGTGTGTGTATCTTTTTCTTCTATTGTTTTTTATTTATTTATTTATCTTGATTATAATATTTTATAATTTGCTGAGCGTTTGATATACGGTTTATCAGCATTATTATTACGAAATCGGCCATCACTGCCATCACTGATATGAATCCATTAAAACAATAAGGCATACATGTGTGACGCCTCGCGGCTGCGGCTTTGGATGTAGAAGAAGGCGATGTAGTAAAGGGAACAGCAACCAATGGAATTTGTAGATACCAATTCTGCCTCAAGGAGGAGAGAGATAGGAGAGTGCATTCAGGGAGAGATAGAGAAAGATATGCTTTGAAATCAATATCACGCCAGAAATTTCTCTCAACATAAGCAATGATGTGATATTTCGAAAAATTCAACTGTAAAGCTCGCTGTAAGCTTTCCCTAATTGTTTGCTTTCTATGATTAACTTAAATCAATAACAAAATTGCTGTAAAACTTAATAATAATTATAATAATTTCTTTCAACTAAACTTAACTTTCTAACAATTAAAGCTACAGTAGTTTCATATTTGCCTATTCTATGATTTTTTGAGGTTCAAGTTCTTACTTGAGGTTATGTCAACATTAATATATAACCCACAAATTGTTACGATTGCCAGATATTTCTCAATATAATCTAAAATTAATACAAATAGTTTAGAAACTTTTTTAGTTTAGCCTTCATTTTGTAGAACATTTCAGTCTATTTTCAATGGAAATAAATTTATCAGTTCTGAAAATCACATTCTGAAAGAAAAAGGCAGTACAGCAAAAAATATCAATGTATAAAAGCATTTGTTCTCATCTCTTAGAAAGCAATGAGTTTGTCGACTTTCAACAGATAAATTATTAATTATTGATTTCATGCACTGAAATGATCAAAAATTTAATACTCGTAAGATGTGGTTATACAATGCATTAGTTATTTCGCATTCAATCTTAGGAAATCATAAATTATCTAGACTTCTAATTCTTACTCTTATCACAACTTTGAGCTTAAAAAGTTTAAACTAATTTTTTCATAAATATACGGCAAGACTCATTTCTAAAATAAATAACATCTCATTAATGTTAAACGAATAGTCATATAAATACTGATTCTAAAGAAATCAATTCTTTAAAAAGTAAATCCTCATTATGTTTAAGAAAAACTTTATTTTTAGTCAATTGAATGCAAGACAAGAGAATAATTGATCTGTATTTGGAAAAAGTGAAAATATAAGCCCAAAATTTTGACTATAGACAAGCTTGAACTCAAAACTTTGGAAACATTTAGGCTATGAATATGTTAATTTCGAATTTATTAAGTTATCAGACATTATTCAGACATTAGTGCCCATAAAATTTAAATTGACAATAACTTATTTTAATGGATTTTTTATAGTATGAACTTAAGTGAATCTATGTCTCAATTACTTCGATTTGATGGCCTGTCATAAAGGAATGATTTATTAATGTATTAATTGGATGAGACGAATTGATTTAAGGTAGCCCTCCATCCATACCTAATTATGAACAATAACTTCTTTCTCACACATCCACAATGCGTACCGAATTTGTGCTTTGATTATCATATTTACGAATTTAGATAAAGTAATAGCTGGTTAGTTCAATAAAGGGTGCATTTTCAGCATATCTAACAGACAGACAAATCGAATGGAAAACAAAAAGAAATATTCACCTCCTTTGGGGGGGAGTCGCATAAAATGTTTATCGTGGGCACAAATCAACTTATGACGTATTGTGTAGTAAGTGTTCTGTCAGACAATTATGCTATTGAATAATGGAATAATTTATACTTGTTTATACTTGTTCAGTAGTCTTCCATCTTTCATACATCATATAAGTTATACAGAAATTTAAACAAAAATTCACATATTTTTGCACATTTTTACTGTATGTTAGCTATAAAGCCGTTTCAATTTACAAAATTATTGAATTTTCGCAAAATAGCAATTTTTCGGTTGAAGCCTAAGATTGAACTTAAGTCTGAGATTGAACTTAAGCCTGAGATTGAACTTAAGCCTGAGCTCTGATATGATTGTGCATGAGAATAACCATCATTTAACGAATAGATGAGAATTAGAAGTGATATTGAGAAAAGGGCAGAATCTAAGTTAAAAAATGAAGAAATTGTAAAAAAGTTACAGTAAATAATTCCACAACTCAATTGATAAGAACACGCGCTGGCAATCAAGTGTGGGTACAAATCAAGATTTATGATATGATGATATAATGCAAGTGCACGAGAATATAATAGTTCTGAAGTAAACAATGGAATGGTAAGCGGCAAACATATGCTGCTGATTGATGTGATGCTAACATGATGTGATGCGCATTATTCTTATCATAAAGATGACGGTACATAAAGAAAGTAAAAGAACAACAGATGGATATCAATTCTGTATTATCCCATTTCGCCCAATTCTTTAGCATTAGTTCATATCTTTCTGTTATTACCTGTAATTCATAGCTTTGTCAGAATAATGTATAACCAGAATCTAACACAACTATAACCATATTTCGTAAATTAAATAAACTCTCAATTTAGTGAATCACTTAAAGTCTGTATCTTTTTATTCAAACTTTTTTACTAACAGGTTTCAAATTATGGTTTACATTAGGATTTACTTGAGTTTTGTGAGACATGTTTGGCGAGACTTGAAATTGTTAAGTTTCTTAAAGATAAGCCCAAATCTCATTTTGTAAAAATAGTTCAATAATAAGTATCACAACTAATAAATCGGTTTTATTAGTTGGTAATCACTCCTATGTTTCAATTTGACTGAATTGTCATCTCATTCATTATTTAGTTCTATGACAACTAATTCTAAGCATAATTGTATTAATTCAGTGCTTCTATTCATTAACCGATATCATCGAAACTATAACCGTTGGTTGTGTTGTTCGATCAGATTTTGTTCTCAATTCAATATTATTTAACTTAAACTAAGATTGATTTTGTGGAAAACTCTTTTGCTTTTGATTGAGCATAACTTTCTCGATTGTTCTTTTCCAACTCATTGTCTTCAATAACCAGAGGACTTGACCATAATTTCTATTTGAAGATGTAATTCAAAGGAAGGTCTCATAGACGCTAAACAACTAGTACAGACAAGAAATAAATTCCATGCTTGAAATTCTATAGTCACTATCGATTAGACTATAAGAGATAGAACATGGAATTTATTTCTTGTCTGTACAGTGCATTTGTGGTATATTAGATGTACTCCACGTTCAAGTGTCTAAACTTCAAGTCACTTCGAAATGTGTAAACCCAGTTTCAAATTCCCTGTATTTCTAATTCTCAAAATAATTATCTCATTTTAAAATAATCTAAACCCTAAAGAAATTTAATTTGATAATTGAATGAATTAATATTATATACATTAAAGGTTGAATACAAAAGCTATCCATAAGGACCAAAAACTATGTGAACAAAGACAAGGTTAAGATGAAGGTTTCCAGACGAAAATTCCAGAGAGAACCGAAAGCGCTTGGATTAACATTTAATAAATAACTATCAACTTTTCACTAAGAGTTTAAACTAATTGTTATTCAATTGTAACTAAGTTGGACTCAAACTACCAAAAACTCTTTTTGTCCCACCACTAGTTGAAAAAGATTCAATTGATAGAAAGCATGTTTTGATTGGCATTCATAATGAAGAAAAATAAATTGAGAAAATTTTCATAAAATAATTGATTAACTACATTAGGCATTTGAAAATAGTAATTGTTGTCCCTTTTTATAGTGAATTAAAATGAAACTCCTAGAAGATGATTGTTGAACAATTTTCACGCATTATGTCATTCTCTTACTTTTAAAAAAGAATTTATCAGTGTTTTCATGATTGCAAAAATATTAAGCTTTAATAGAAGTTTTGAATCAGTATCTAAAAGTACAACTACTCCAGGAAAGACATGTATCCATCACACAGGAAGTGATGCGGATTCATAAGGGTTTCACAACTCATTACTACTATTCAATGCTATTACTCATTAAGATTTGTAAGTTTGTGTTTGATCTAAGTTTATCACATGATTATCCGGGATCTCTGCATGCCTTTCCTGGAGTAACTGTACTATAAATGAAAAGTATAACATTTTTTAAATACTAGATTGAGTCATTTTGAATGGTCTTAATTTTTATCTCTTACTTTAAGAGCACAGACAAGATTCAAGACTCATGACTAGTTAGGCTGATCTTTAATCAAAGACATCATTAGTGAGTCCGTTGAACTGCTTGTTGGAATCATCAGTTATAAAAAATGATTCAAATCTAAGTAGAAAATATCAAGATTTTGAACGCCATCACAAAAGAAAGATTTGAAAATTAACTGCTTTTTAGTGAAATCATTTAACTTTTGCAACTTGTGTTGTAAAGAAATAGTGGAATCATTTTTCCACATTATGTTTTGATACAATATATTTCTGAACTTATTCATGAAATTGTTTATCATTGTTTGAACCCTTTTTGCAAATTAAAAAAAGAAAGTTAATACGTATCCCTTGTATAATAAATCTGAACTCTAGAACATAGCTTTTTATGTATATAGTCTTAATAAATGTTAAATATATTTTTAATAAATCTCAAGGGCTTTGTCTGGTTCACACGAGAAACAAAAATTGTGGCGATTTTATATTGTACACTTGGGACACTTTCCACGTGCAAAGTTTCTATATTGTAAACGACATACTATTTACTGGTTCTCTATTCCTCTTTTTCATATCTAATGCTCTGAACACCAGTTTTGTTAATGCTTTTTGATTGCCTCGAAAACCTTATTCTCATTTTCATGGGAATGTGAGCTTTTTTACATATTATGCATACTATCAATAGTCTCGAGAGTAAAGGTTCATCACAGAAATGTTTTTCATCGTTTATTATTCATGTGCAGTTAGTGAGTGAGAGAGTGAGAGCGAGAGAGCGAGCGAGAGAGATAGCCAGAGAGCGAGGGAGAATCCAAGAGACGAAAGAGATAGAGTCGATGCCACACAAATGAGCGACAATTTATGCATCAAATACTTGTGTTTTTATGGATCCTTTTGCCTTCTTTTATGCATTTAGTTTTATGGCGTCATTTTTTTCTCTTCGTTTTTTTCTTGATTGCGTAAACATTCGTCGTTTGGCTAAATCTATAATTTTTTATGCACTTATTCTATGAATAAAACATTTTCTGTTATGTATAGTAACTTATTTTAATTTTACAGAAGCGCTTAATTCTCCTTTTTGTTATGTCTAAATAACCATCGATTTTCATTAACAATTATGACCAGAAAATTATAGCAATAATAATAAAAATTCATTAATGCATACTTTATAACCAAACTTTACAAAAGATTAAGTGTTGACTATTGAGAATTTATCGAGAATTATCAATAATTTTTTTATTGGTTGGAAGCGATTGATATGTTTAAGAAGAAGTAGGTATTGCTTTATTTATAAAACAATAGCCCAAAGTAACTATAGTTTGCAAGCGAATCATATTGAATAGCCTTAAACAATAGCGATAGTAATTGAATGATGGTTTGACCTGCATTGTAGTGCATTGTATTGCATTGTATACAAGAAAATAAATTTGTAATTCAATTTAATATTTGGAACATGTGAGCGATAGTGAGAGTCGATCATTTGTGCAAATAGCAAGATTTGATGCCATTTCTCAGACTAAGCCAGACTAAACAGTCCAACTTCTAAGATACCAACTCAAAGATACCAACTCACAGATACCAACTAAAGAGTAAATAGCCTAATACACAGCATGAATACATGGATATTCCTCACAAATGGGCCAAATGTGCCATTGAATACTGAGAACATAAACTCATAGACCTTTAAAAGTAAAGCCCTTAACTGAATCACTATCTACTACTACAAAGTATCATGATTATTATTATTGACTATTTTTTGATCATCAATTTATTAGATTTTAACAAAATTATCGCAACCCAAACATTTTGATTGCATACCAATTCTTTTTGGTGCTCATCATTTCGCCTCTTTGTAAGTACAGTAACATTAAGTAACTAACATTAAGCTAAATCTAATTTAGCTTTTTCTCTGTAATTCTAACAAAAACTAAACCAATGGACAAAGACTACAGCAAATGTTGTACTAATGCCTTCTTCTCTGCCAAAGCATCGCTACCTCAGCTTAAATGAAATGTACTAAAACTTTCCTCTTCTTATGATACTAACTCTTCAGATGCTTCACTCAGCCTATACTCATCCTCTATTATCAAATACGTTTTAGCAAATTGTTTCTCTTTTTTTTCTCAGTTTTCCTCCAGTTTTTCTCAGTGGACAACACAAACACATACTGAAAGACAAACTCCGAAAATAATAATTTCTTAACTGATAAACAGAGCGCTTTGAAATATAGTGATTGCTTGTTCTCATAGCCTTCGCTATATTAAATTTAGGGCTAATAATTAAATTACCTGATTGTGAAGCGATACTTTCACACCAGTTGCTCAAGAATTTAAATATTACATTATCCTAACTCATAATTCATTGCAAGTTAAACACTAGATAATTGACTTAATTTATGCTTAAATTAAGTTTACCATTATTTAAACGTGAGTTAAATTGTGACCTTTTATTAAATACTTAACATTACAAATTCAAGCTAAACAACAATTAATCATATCTTGTATCATAAGTGGTAATGAAGTCTAACTTTTATTATGATTATTGTATTTAATTGAAACTCAGTTGGAGAAAGTTAGACACGTTATGTTGTGTTAAATCAAAGCTTCTTTTTTATGCTCAACACAAAGAGCCATCAAAGACCCCAACAATGCGGAGAACATCATAAAAAAGTGGGAAAATGAAATTCATAATAGAAAAGAGCATAAAATATACTACTAGTGTATACGAGAAAGAGAATTGTGAAATAAAGAATAGTTGGCGTTGACTTGCGATGCAAGTTAGCACTGATGAGATGCTATGTTTGAGGCGATATGAGAGGAGAAACTTGAGATCAAGCGAAAACATAGCAGGCATGAGAAGTTAGAGAAAAGGCATAGCCGTTAGAACAATTTCAATCAATAAATTGTGTGCTCCACTCTTTTTCCCCTAAAGCAGGACGAAAAATACTAATTTAATTATAACCGCTTTCCCTTACACTCGTACCAAACTATAGCATAACATTCACTACTGGCACTCAATGCTGGCACTATACAAGTCACTACAACTTTACAAAACTGGTACTGTATATATTGTTCATTCCACCAAAAGAGCATTAAATGCCTTCTATACAAAACATTTCTTCCCTTCCAATGCTTTGCGTTCAATTTCATCTTCATATCCCATTCCTAATGAATGAATAATATTAACGGTAAATATTCGTCAGTGCATTATTTATTTTTATGCACTCTTTCTTCCATTCAAAACTTGCCCATTAAAGAAACCTGAAATTTCCTTAACTATTTCTCAAATTTATTCCATTCGAAAAAATTTATAGCCCTTCTTATAAAGTCTGAAGTCGATCATAGCATTTGAATCGCATTTGAATAACAGGATATGAGCTTCAAATGTTAATTTTTATCTACAGCAGTGGTCGGGACTTGGCGGCCCACGGGCCAGGTCATGTCTGACCCCATTGAGATATAAAGTTTAGCTTTTCAATTAAAAGGATTTTTAAAAATTATAACTTCAATGTATACAAACAATACTAAGTCTGTAATTTGCAAAGTTATCATTTTTTCAGTATATCAACTATGAATATAAGAATTTATTTTTCAAATACCCACTTTTG
>JAQFZT010001697.1:0-14059 GCA_034696325.1 Camisiidae sp.
GGGTTAAATTAAAAATACGAAAGTACGAGAAAGGCTTTGCTCCAGAACCGCCATAACTATATTACTTTCGAATAATATTGAAGGTTATCAATAGGACGATTTAAATTAATTCATCAATCAAAAATGATAACATTAATAGAGCAAATTGTCCTCCATAATGCAAATACGCTTGATCATCACTTGTCAAGTTTGCATTCATCAAAGTTTGAGGTGACTGATGATAACTTGGACTTGACATTAAGGCAATTGAAAATTCCAGATCATTCAATGCCAATGGATATTCTCTTTGAATTTTTTTATCCTTATTGAAAATAGAATTCATTCATCATGAATGTTGTTTTGGTCATATGAACCATACCGTGAGGGATAATCAGCTGATCTCTATGGTCTATTATTTTTGCGATGATAGCGAATTTTATAACTGGCATTAGAGTTGTTGTACCAGTTAGTGATAAAGAACTTGCATGGAATAAACAGTTACCATCACCTGTTGTCACAAGTGGTTCGTATAGATCACGGACATAATGACGTATTTGTCCAAGATATCCATATTGTATTGGTTCATTTGTATAGTATCTGAGAGGAAACTGTTGCAAACACCCGATTATTTGATATGCAAACTCAGTTGAATCATTTTCTTGCCAGAATAGATACAATGTCTCTATTGACTCGAAGGCTTTATTTTCAAACATTGAATTTAAAATACTATGGCAATTTTGAGTATAACTATGATTAAGAGAAGCCTCTTCTAATTCATAAAATTGAAGACTGAACTACTTTACTCAACTCATCCTCGCTTAGTTTCTTGACTTTTTTACGAGGGGTGTCTTTAATGCCTTCGACTTTTTCTATGCTTTTTTGGACTTCGTTTTTGGATCTTGTTTTTCGACTGCTCTGGCCTTTCATTTTCTGAACCAATTTTCATGTGCATTCGTTGGCTCAATATCGGCTAGATAATCTGGAATTGGCGAATTCGGATCACAATTATCATCGATGATGTCTTGATATTTAACAAATTTAAGAATGGCATTGTGTTTGCATTATATTTTAAAGTTTTTCATCTTTTTTCATTATTACTATCGATGTTACTGAATACATTCTCAGGCTTAGTTGCATGAGACAAAGCACCGTATACTTGTTTGCTTTCCAATCGCGGGTAATTGAGCGAAATCACCGAACATTATTATATTTCTACCTCCCCATTTCGCACATTCATTGAATTCTAGTTTGCAAAATTTGGTTAAGTAGTGCTCCATATCATAATAGAGTTCTTGGTTTAGGAATCGATAAGTTTTGCCCACTCCAGCTTCTCAAGTTCCGCAAAATCACTATTAATTATCATTTTCGATGTTTTCTCGGATGTAATCAAATGCTCTTCTTTGAGTAACAGAGAAGTTGTCAACATAATACTGGAGATCATTTACTTGGAGGACTTGGTTTGCAAAGATCATCGAGTTCATCTGCTAGTTCGTCCTCTTCTTCCTGGTCAGTGACGACCCAATCATCGTTTTGTTCGAGATCTTTTCTAGATTCTTTATATTCGTTCTCTTTGAATATGCCTTGTTCATTTAAGATTTCAGTGTAACATTGGAGCGCTTGTCGAGTAATTCCTCTTATTTTGACTGCTTTTAACAATGTTTTCGCATCATCTAAATCACTATTATTGATTAGTTTTCGTTTGATGCATTCACGTTTGATATTCCAATATTCAAATAGTTTTAATTATTTTCCTATTCATTTTAAATTCGTGTTTATTTCTATCGAGGAAAAACATATTGAACTTTTAACAAACCAGAAACACATGGGAAAATAATTAAAGCTACATAATTATTGAAATTACAATCCAATATTAATATCAATATGATATCTTGAAAGAGCTTCTAAAAATCTTTCATTTGATACAAATTTGAAGAATTTTTGTCTTGAAATAACGAAGTTATGGTACATCGAAAATTCTAGTTTTTGAAGTTTGAAGTGCTGTCATTTTTAAAATAACAAGTTTTCAGCTAAACAAAAATACACGTATCTGATGATTTTTTAAGTTATTTCGATTCACAGCATCAAAATTGAAAAATTATCATCTAGTTATCCTGAGCAAATGACTTGTAATCATTGTTAGACAGTGAGTAAGCGAATGATATCGCTCAACCTAAAAGTTCGTTCCCACTCACTTGTCCCAACACTTGACTCAAAAAACATTTCATCAAAAATAATTGAAGTTATAGAAAATCATTAAAAACCGCGCCGACAGGTTTTGTGACAAACTGTACGACTAAATGATTCATCATCAAAATTAAAAATAATTATTAAACTCTATTGTATACATAAGCTAACCAACGGGCACCTAACCACTAAGTATGCAATAGAGAATGAAGCTACGCGCTCAATTTGAGTGCAGGAGCTATTCCACTTATCCACACTCGCTATGTTTTAATTCTATCTTCTTCTGAATATTCCAGGAAATTCATTTTTTTATTTAAAATACTAGAATGTTTGATATTATTCCGTTTATTCTGCAAAATTGAAAAATATTCTACATTATACTATTGAATGGTTTGGAAGTTTTCAGAATTTCATCGAATAGTTCAGAATGATCTAGACCTTCCTAGAAAATAATGATCTATAACATGATATTTTGAACTATATTCTAGAATTTTAGAGAATTGAATGAAATAGTTTAGAATTTTCTAGATATTTCTAAATATTTATATTCCTATGTGCTGTTTTGAGTGTAGGGGCTAATCCACACTTGCTATACTCGTATCTTCGCGCTGCATTCCAGGGCTAGGTTACTCTCGTAAACCCCTGACAGTGTTGGCCATTGCGTGTGCATGTGGCACGAAGCTGGTGGTATAATGGGGAGAGCAGTGAGTTCCTTTCGGCACTCGAGGCTCCCGCGGCACTTTGCATTTTCTGTGCTCATCTCTTACTCATTCAAAGCTGCTTCTGTCGGTTCCCAACTCCTCAGTCGGCACAGTGTGACGGTTTCAATCCTTTTATGCTATGAGCTTGAATTCCATAAAGCGAATTATTATTAGAAATAAATTGAATTCAATTACTCATAATATATCGGGAAATACTCTCCCGAAGTAAACTAAAGTATTTTTCGCTGCTGTTTGTGTATATGTGATATTTTATGATTAAATAGATATTGAAAATAATTACTTAAAATTATAAAGGCCACTTAAATCCTATGAATATTAAAAGCACTGAATTATAATTATTTAAAAACTTCACTATGAAAAAAAGAGTTGACAATAAAACTTATTTCAATTAGAATGAATTAAATGAAAATGAATGAAACACTTGATAATTTTTCAAACAGAATGAATTGGACTCAGACTTTATATACTATGAGCATGAATTTTAAAGATCATTTAGGAATATTCTAGAACATTCTAGATGCTTCTGGACAATTGCACGAAGCTTCTGCACGCTCATAGTATATAAAGTCTGAGTCCAAATACTAGATAATTAGGGGATCTTTTAGAATAAGTGGATTTTAAACTTTTTTATTTCTCAACCGTTTATCAAAAATCATACATTAAATTAGAGACAAATAATCAAATTTTTATTATAAAGTTATATTGAGATATTGACCATTTTTTGACGCAAACATTGATTATTTGATTTATATTGAGATTTTGATCTTATGTGAACTCCAATAATACTAAAATATTGTAAGCCTTACAATAAGACTTAATAAGTATTGCATCACTTATTTGTTGAAATACTCACTTAAATAAAAGTCTGGAACTCATTAAGAGTAATGAATGAATTGATTAATAAATATTTTGCAACTAAGTTACTATTCTTGCAAATTTGCAGCTCTTTTATCATTGAATTCATACCTTTTAATTGCACTAAAAGTTAATTTTAGTCAGATTTGTTGGAATGAGTTGTCTTCACAACCAAATAACTGATAATTCAAGTCAAATATAATAGTCTATAAATAAAATATTTGACAGGAAAGTTCTCTTTGAAATATCGAAATTTTGAGCATTAATAGTATGATAGAGTGAAACTTGTATTTTCAAAAGGAAATAAGTTGAGAATGAACTTAATATTAAGCAAGATTTGAGTTTAATTTTCAATTTAAGCTTTAAGAAAATTATAAAAATGAGACGTACAGTAAATCTTATATAATTATGAATAAACAATAATACAATTGTTAAATACTTAATACTAAATAAATACAATTTACAGCAGAAATGAACATATTTTGGGAATGTATTCAATTTGGTTAACTTGTAGTGAATGTGAATCCGTGTGAAAAAGGTCTTCAAAGTTTGTGTCACATTTCAAAAAACTATTGATAACTTATAAATGAATCTTAAGTAAAATTTTTGGGAAACATTTGATACAAAACTGAATGAAATGTACAAATATTTAGAGATGAAAAGAGTGAGAGATGTGTGACCCGCACATCAATTTAAACGGACTTCAAATCCCTTGCATTATAGCCATCGATCATATAATTTCTCTAATATTGATAAAAAAAACTTGACATCATTTATGACACAAATGTATAATTGAATTATGAATTAATTTGAGTGAATGATGTTTTTAGTTAAGTTGCCGTGAAGTTGAAGTTGAAATGTTAGATGTATTAAAATCACAGTAATTTCCTTATGAGCGCTATTTGCATATTGATGTACAAAGCCATGAGTTGATCGTAGAATTCAAGGTCTGTGAAACCTTTCAATAGTTCAAATTCAAGATTAGTATTCAAATAATTCATCAAATGGTTATCCTGTTTATAATACCTCGTCATATGACGACTGTCCTCATGGACTTCCATTTCCATACTTTTAAATTCGTTCAATTCTTTTCTAATTGCTGCCTATTTTGCCAATTATTCAAATAATTATATTTAGAAAAGGTTCAAATCAAAGCAGACAAATGATAGAATACCTTATCTTTAGGAGTTAATCGAGTCCATGGTTTGTCGGCTCGTCTGTCATAATCATTTGCTTGAGTCACTTCAACATAATCGTTGAAACGAATAATTTTTCTTTCTTTGAGCTCTTCAATAGTTGGACGGAAACTCAACTGTAGATAAATTGAAATATTAGTCAACAAATATTATAAAAATCAAACAAACAATACTTTTCTGATAAGCGTTTGTTTCTTCTTCTCTTTGTCCAAAAGAAACTCGTCTGGCGTTTGATGTTTTAAAATGTTTCTCTGTTCCAACTCTTCTGCAGTTGGTCTTAAACTCAATCTACGATTCAGTTTAGTTCCAATCGCTTCGCGTGTGTCTTGTCTTTCATTCTCTGACATCACAGGTATTATGTTTTTGTCAATTAATTCTTGTTTATCAGGTCTTTGAGCCAATTTGATGGCTAAAGAATCTTTTCGTGCTATTTTAGCGGCGACTCTTCCTATTATACAATCAAATATTTCATTTAATAAGAATCAAATCAACTTTAATAACAAAGTTAAGGGTTTTAAACTAGAAAGAAAGCAAACCGTTTTCATCATCGCCGTAATAGTCTTTCCAATTTATATTTCCATCGCTATCAGTGTCTGAGTCCGAGTCTTGTAACACAATTGATGGGGTTTTTTTCGATTGGCTGTCACTCGAATAAATAGCTCTCGTATTAAATGAAGTCAACGGTTGGTTTTCTTTATTTTCTAACGAGTGAATACAATTGTTGAATTGTCTAACTTTAGACATCACCGAACTGTGAATAAATGCCAAAAAATTATTTTCAAATCTAACTATATCTCTATTCAAATTTTAATTAAATTAATAATAATCAGTGATGGCCAAAGGGGTTAAAATACCCTCTCATGACTTTTGAAAAAAAATTCCACTCAATTGAAAATTTATTTTCATCAGAATTTCATATTTTTTGGTTTATTTGAAGTAAAAAAAATTTTTAATTCAAAAAAATCACCTAAAGCTACATAAAAAAATTTCTCAAAAGTTTCCTGACTCAAAAAATGTCTGAAGAAGCTCTGATTGGCCGAAACGACATTCGATGAGATCACCATTTTTATGAAAATTGGACTTTTTTGTTTAAAAAACTCCTCCATAAGAAACTCTACCCTAAACCCTATTTAACATCCTCTAACATGATAGATTTGATTTGTATAAAAAAAATTGATGGTTTTCTTTTGATGAAACCTCCCTTCCCTACGATAACTTTAAAATGAATGGCATCACTTCGATTTTTCAATCAAAAAGTTTATTATAATTTTATCATAAGATAGAAAGAAATGCTCAAATTTTTCAAGTCCTGCTTTTTAAGTCGCATTACGAAAGAGATTCTGCTTATTCTAAGAATAATGTAAGATAAATATGGTTTCAAAAGTTAGGTTATAGACATGGTCTGATAATGCAATTGTGATCGTTTTATTGAAAAGTTCTTGTAATAAAGTTTAGATTATGTTAACTTTTGAAAATTTCAAATACAATTTTAACATCACTTCAAGAAGTATTCAATGAGTTGAGGAATAAATGAAGTTTCAAAACATGATTTATATCTTTGAAATGCTTAAAATTTTGAACTCATTGAATGAAATAATTGAATAGACAAATAAATATAAGTCATATAATGGCTGAACAAATAAATCTGAAACTGATAAACATGTATAAGTGATATAAGTTTGAAGTATGAAAGTATGCGGTTTTAAAACTAATAATAATTATTTTGAAACTAAGTTATAAAATTGTTTATCTACGAGTGATTCATACTTTTTGATTAATGAATTGCAGGTAAAGTGTATTGACTGAATTATTTGACGCTAACATAAGCTGAAAGAGACACATTTGATGGCATACATAATTGATAAGGACTATAAAATTGAATTTTTCAAGTTTCGCAACATTCCCATAGCTATAGTTTTGCGCATTTAGCTCATCAAAATCTTGTACAAGAAGTTTTCTGTTCCAATTGATTTCTTAGTAAATCAGATAAAACTTATTATACATTGACTTATGAATCTTTATTGTAGTTATTGTTTTCGCATTAATGCAATTTCATTAACCTCTTTGGTCTAGTGGTCAAAGTGGTTGACGAATGACAGAATGGCTCAAAGGTTTTGTGTTGGAATCTGCGGAGGTCGACATGATTTTTAATTTGAATTTTTAATAATATTTTTGTCTTTGTGATAAATGAGCTGACGAATGAAAAATTGATAACTGATTACTAATTGATCAAAAGGAACAGACACGAGAGAATTAATCAAAAGGAATAATCAGCACCACATTAAATATAGCCTAATTCATCATTTTCATACATACAGGTGCAATACTTTTAATGTATTTTCGCAGCCCTAGTTATCATTCATTCATATGAGTATCAAATATAGAGTCAAGTTATCATTATTTATAAGGCTTACAAATTTAAATGCAAACTTAACAGGCTATCAAAAGATTGATTTAACTGATCGATTACAGGAAAATCTAAATCAAAACATGGTTCGATTCCAAGGGTTTGGCACAAGATTTAAGATTACAAATTGCAATCATTTATAAGTACAAATTTCAAAGCAATTTAATGTATTGAAAAACTGATTCAATCATTTTAAAAAGTTTTCTCAATATATAGAAAATCATTTCAAAAGACAATTAAATGCAAGTTAGAAAAGGATTTTAAATAAGGATATTTAACACATAATATAAAAAATTTCTAGAATCGCGTTTTTATTTTAATATTTTATTTATGAAAAAATAACTTTGAAAAGTCATTGGTGTGAGTTTTTGGGAAGTTTTCAATATCAAAGCCTTTAGAGGATTTGTTTGAATGATTTTAATCGATCGCTCTAATAAATAAAGCTTTATTTTTTAGGATTGATATCATTTGAAGGACATATCGATGTTTATAAATCAATGGAAAAATTAATGCCCTAAAGGATGCTCTGAATAATAAATTAAATTTATAAAATCAAGTCAATATTTTGATCGAGAAATAATAAATGAATAAAAGGAGAACTCACTTATTATTGTTGTTTTGATTAGTTAGGGGTGAGATGTGTTGAGCATTAGTGCCCACTATTTGTGTTTGCATTGGCAGAGAATTGTGTGCATATCTGGGCGATGGCTGCGGTCTTATTGACATTGAAGATGTTGAGGTGTTTACTATTATTTTTGTATGCGTTAACACAGGCGATGATGTTTGTTGGCTATGAATATCATTTGAAGACGAGGTTGTCGGACACGACCCCCCACTCGCGATTCTCGGCTTCTTTAAAGCACTTTTCTTCGGAACCGCTGATAATTGCGGTTCTTTAGTGGGAACTTCTTCTATAACAGAAATGGGTTCGTTTTGAAATTGACTACGAATTACACATATTGGCAAAGAAGACATTTGTGGCACTTCTGTATTGGTTTGCGTTCTTTCACTTTGGGGCAAACCTTTGGAGGAATTGTCATTAATCTCATTACTGGAGTCCATATTTGACTGATTCTCATAATTGTTATTATTATTATCGTTATCATTGGTATCATTGCTATGATTATTATGATTGTTATTAAAAGAAAGTAAAACCGTGTCACTAAACATTCTCGGAGGAGGAATGGGTCCGATTTCACTGAATTGTAAAGGAGTTATCATTGAATGAGTTGCACTTGTATTGAATTGCATTACACTCTTATTATTTACATTATTATTGAAAGAGTTAACATTATTTATATTATTATTACAGTTATTACTACCACTTGTTATTGACATTGAATTTGATATTATCGAGGGAGAAGTGGATGACGTAATGATGTGTATGAGTTCTAAAAGAAAAAGAGGTGTTAAATGATATTGAGCTGCCATAACTACACAAAGAATTTGTGCTTAGATAAAGGGTGATAATTTACACTCAATAAACTCATTGATTAGAAAGTGTTTGGTAGGGCTGAAGACCCCTCACCGTTAGTTACGGCCTCGTGTAGAGTCACATTTTCTCATTTATACCTATTATCTTATCGTTTTGTTTATTGAATTAAAGATTAAATATTAATGAATACCTTTAACATTTGTCTGGCTATGAGTGAAGTCATTATTATTAATTTTTAAGCTATTATTAATCATAGGACTGACAGCACTGCCAGCCTTACCATCACATGAATTCGTCTTTTTATGAATTGATGAATGAATGGAATTGCAATTTATATTATTTCGAGCCACCGCAACCAGAGGTGTGGCCACAGCCCCGCGAAGGTATCCGCTCAAAGATATCGGTATCGATGGCTTCGAAGCATTCGACACAACGTCTACACTCGAATCCGATGGGTTTGAAGTCATCGCTATTGTTGTTGTTGGCATTGGAAGTATATCTTCTCTATTCGACAATTCATAGTCTTTCAAACCATTTATATTATTCGACTTTAAGTCATATTTTATAGTCTCGTCTGAATTGCATGAAAATTAAATTCAATTAATAAAAGTCAAAACATTAGACATTGAAATATGGATTGAATACCATTTTCTTCTTTAATAGTATTATTAATCAAATGAATTGAATTACTTTTATCGGGCAAAAGAACTCCACGTTGTATGAGATCTGCTTTTGTTGAACGCATTGATATCCTTCTCTCTAATGCTATAATAGTTTCAAATAAATTACAGTTTAATTCAAAGATTATGATAATCTCTTTGGACAATACCTTTTGATGTTTTCTCAAATTTTTCGCTTTTCTTTTTTCTCTTCCATTTCCAAGGCTTGAAAATTCGTGCCAAAGCTGACAATCGACTGCTGTTTGACTTAATTGGAGACTTATTGTGCGAATTAGAGGTTTGATTAACTGCTGGAACAGCTGTTGAGCCAATCATTGACTCATTTGTGGTCACATTTGATGCATATTTTGGGCTAATTGTTGAGCAAATCTTATTATCATTTTTGTTCACATTTGAGGCCAATTCTGAACTCATATTACATTTATAATAGATTTCAATCAAATTATTATTAATAATAATAACGATTGGTTTTGTTTTTCAATTCAATTCAATAGTAATTAATTATGAACTAAATATTTAACACATTATTCAATAGTAAATAAACTTTGTTTTTGTTTCACAATTTCATTCAAAAATAAATAATAAATCATTTAATCGAAGGAATGAAATGAAGAGCAATTAAAATATGAATTAAATTAATGTAATTTTGTTTTTATAAAGACTGAAGAATTGAGTCATTGATTGAAAGCCATTAATGAAGAGGTTTTATACGAATAAGTATTGGCTTAAATCCAATTGTTTTCCAATCATTTCTCACAAATCATTCAAATATTCGATCAATTATTTGGTGAAAAACAGTTGAAAATTGATTTATTTAATTAAATTAAAAGATATAATATTGAATTGTAAAAGAAATACTGTATAAAGTAATGAAATATTTGATTATAAGACTCACTAATAATAATAATAATTAAATTGCAATATGAATGAAATACTAATATAATGAATAATCGGCTGCACTAAAGGAGTGTCACTTCAAACCAAATATTTAATATATTGACTCTCACTTCGAAAGTGAATCACTCTATAATACTATATAAAAAGTAGTTCAAGTGGTGGTACAAGACTGTGTTGCGCGACATCTAACCATTACATCTAACTTCAAATTATTAGTTTCAATATTCAAAATACATTCAAATCAAACTTTTACAGAAAACTAATTTCAAATCACTTCAATTGTATTAATTGTTTTAATTTCAGTCAAATTACATCAAACTTTCATTATGAAAGCAATCATTTTCAATGTAATCAAGTTTTAGAAGTTTGTTTCACATGAGAGGGAAGTTTACATTCTCTCTAAAGAATAGCTTTGAGTGTAATCTACTTAAAACAAGTGTCCGCCTATTCTAGTTGTGAAAATCTATTATGGAATCAGTCCATAGAAAACGTCTGCGAAATAGAGCTATATTTGATTACCTCATTCTTCAGATATTTCAACACAATAATTGTGCCAAACTTTTTGAACATATTATTTTTAGTTCCCCTTATTTTTTAATATGTCGTTTTGTAATGAATAAATTTGACAAGATTTGCTAAAACCTGATCTTAATTCTTACTCCTCATGAGTCAGAGAAAGTAAAAGACAATAAAGTATAATGAGGACAATCTTTTTAAGACAAATTTCATGACGAATTGAATAGAAACCACTTAAACCCACTCAAACACTTGAACACTTAAAAATCGGAAATGTTAATAATAGTTGAATTGTTGCGCAATTTCCTTGAAATCTATATGAAAATCTATATGAAAATCTTTTTCCAAAATTAGCCTTTTGTTATCACTTTTTCAAAGCCAAAAGTTTTCTCTAAGAAAAGTAGTTAAGTATTCAAAGAAACGTTTATTTTTTGCATCATTTAAACTATTCTCAATTTGACTTGAATATAGGATTGCAAACTTTTTTGTAATCTAAAGGTCTTTGAGAATTTGGTCACTAGAAAACTGATGATTATTTTTCCCTTATTCCGATCAAAGTTTCAATTCGTCTCAAATTTAATTCAATTGAAGGCCAGGAATAGGATAATTGATTATTATTTGATGAATTTTTAACCTTTTCATCATAAACATTGAAAATATATCCCTTCATTCTGTGTTTTTCGGGCAGTTTTAAGGTATAAATACATGATTTTTGAAAAGATTATGTACACCGATATTATGTAAATTATATTTACTTAAGTAGTCTGAAGACTAACCTTAGTTTTTATAACATAGAATAGAAATATCAGAATTGAATTGATTTTCTTTTGAGTTGATAAAATAAATTTGCTTCCAATTTATGTTATTTAAGGCTATTCTCTAAATGCATTCCATATCAGACTTCTATTCAAGATAAATGTCAATAAATGTTTCAAATGCTCTTAAACTCTCATGCGATATATTAGATATCTTTAAGAATTCATAAATCCTTTAATATCTTTGATCATAAACTCACAAAACTTTTTATTATGTTTTCCTCTCCTGTCTTCAGATTGTGATCTAATTTTGGATATTTTTTTCCCAAATCAGCTTTTTTAAGACCCATTACACCCAAAAAGAACTTCTGGCAAACTTTTCTTCCGATAGATTTATCCTAAAATTCAAAATTTTAATGTGAATTGTGAATTAAAATTCAATCAATTAAAAAATTCTAAAAAAACAATCAAAAATTTCAATTCTTAATATTTCGTTACATTTAAACCTCAAAACATTAAGTGCTGGAGATTTTTAATTAAAAATATAAATTTAATGACTAATTATGGTTTAATAATTTTAATTAAATTTTAATTCTGTATTAAATCTTGAAAAATTTGATTTTTAATTAATAGATTTTCTGAAATACATTGAAAAAGAAATTGAAAACTTGAAAGCAAATCAAAACAAGTCTCATTAGAGCTTAAAGTTATTCTGTGAATGTTCTTAAAAGTTGATTGAATTGAATTTTTGATTGATTTGTAGCTAAAAAAATTGAAATTTGCACTTTTTCAATAATATTAATTTCTGATTTTTTACCTCATTTTCAATATGAATTAATGAAACTTTTTTGTTATTTTGGGCTGTATTACAAGTGAATGCAGGAATAAATACTGGTTTTTCGTGACCTTTCAAACTATTATAATGTTTAAAAATTTGCTGTTTTTGATTGCTTTCTAGGCTCGATATATTTATCACTGTCATGTGCCTCATGTCCACTACCACTTTAGATTTTATCTTTTGTTAACTTTATTTTTAGTATTCATTTGAAACTCAATGTTTTATCTTTGATTGTAAATCATAAACACGAGTAAATGCTTTGATTTGTGTTTGAAAAGGTTTGCCTCTATAAAAGTTGAAATGATTAGAAAGTATAAAGTTGTTTATATCTGAAAAAATAATATGAACTTTTTCTAAATGCATACTAAAGCCCTGTTCATGAGTTCTACATCATTAGCTTTGAATTGAAGAGCCATTTGAGAGCCATTTCCAATTTAAATGAATGTCTAATATGAGATTCAAGGGATTATCAGATTTGACAGAACAGGTGTCATCATGAGAATGAGTGGCCGATTCCAACACAATTGACTGTTGAACAGACTTCTGAGTTGTGATTTCTCTCAAATGTCTCAATTTAAGTTTATTAACATGAGTGCCTTTGGGCAGATCCTAACCTAACATTGGACTGATGGGTGGGATCTGTGATTCTTAACTTTTATAATCAAAATTAGCATTTTCTTTAATTTAATCAATATCTTTTAACTAATGGTAATAATACATAAATTAGTTGAATAAATCTATTGAAATATATCTAGACTTGATCAGAAAAATAACTAATTTAATTATAAGTAAAAAGAACAGAGTTCATGAGGCCACCTTCAGAGGTCATGAGGCCATTCATCTTTCCATGAATCAAATCTAAAGAACCCATTCTATGAACAAATCACTATCAATTAATTTCACACAACATTTTCATATCAATGTAATTGTAAGACTAAACAATCTTAGATTAAATTTAATCATTAGTCATAAACTTTAATTTTATATTCAGATCAATTGTCCGAATGGTATAAAACAATTGGCTTAAAAGTTGGAAAAACTTTTACTAACTTTTACTAAAGGAATCATTGAAATCAATCAAAGGTTACTGTATTGTTAATGATCATAATTTTATTAAATTTATTAGAGTTAAAAGATTAAGCCATAGCTTGCAATTATAATAACTCTTTATTATTTTCATTTAAACGATTATTACATTTTCAACAATACTTGAGAGTGAAAATCAAATAAACGATTAAATATTTGAAAAATTCAAAATCAGTTGTTTTAAATTACAGAAAATAACAGCTTCAGAACAGTTTCAGATAGTTTTAAAGAATAGATTAAATAGTCATAAAATAGGAAAAAATGCCTTATTATACCAAACGAATGGTTCGTTATTTACAAGGAAAAGATGGGAAACAACACAAACGAGATAAAGGCGCTCGAACTCTAAAGATCACTCCTTCAAGTGTAGGATCGGGTGGAAAGTCATCTCAAGCCGTGCAACAGATCGATCCACAAACAGCACAAGCAGTCGAAGCCATTCCTGATCAGACTTTCGATCAGAAAAAGCTGTTGTTTATGAAAGGATTGCTTAAATCACAAGTTGAAGC
>JAQFZT010001698.1:0-14043 GCA_034696325.1 Camisiidae sp.
GAATCGAAAATACTAAAAAAATTATTGGATACGTGTATTTTTGTTTGACTGAAAATTTCTTAATTTCGAAGTGACAGTACCTCAAACTTCAAAAACTAGGATTTTTGATCAAGCATAACTCATTTATTTTAAGGCAAAAATTCTCCTAATTGTGATTGGATTACGATTCTCATAACAATACACTTAAGAACATTTTCTCATAGGTTTTGATGTGAAAACATAGTGAAAAAAACTCATTGAAATTTATAAGAAAAAAATATATTAAAACCTATGAGAAAATTTTCTCAAGTGTATTGTTATGAGAATCGTAATCCAATCACAATATCAATACAATATCTTAAAAAATATTTAAAAAAGCTTCAATTTGATGCCAATTAGGAGAATTTCTGCCTTAAAATAAGTCATTAAAATGAGTCATTTTTACATTGAAAATGTGTTGATAACATAGTCGCTGCCTTACACTGAAGTATATATTTTATTTTAAGCAAATTTAGGCTTTTTTGGTCATAGCCGTACGTGCGTCAACAGTGTAACATAGACAAATTCAACTATTTATCAAAATTAACCCTAAGTTTTTTTGTAAATAAAAAAGCACTTTAAAAAAAATATTTTCAAAACATTTTAGGAGTCTCTTAAACAAGGCAGTATATACTTTTCGAATGGTTCTTTTTTCTTCACTTACTTATTATACTTCAATTGTAAATAATTTACTTATCATTTCATTCCAAAATCACATCAAAATCTTTATTAACGAAAGTTATTTTTATAAACATATATTAGCTTTCTTTATACATAGATAATTGAAATCCAGCAATATATTTAAAATTAGTTTTCACCTAAAATAACTGTTGGCAATAAAGATTTAGTTCATTATTTACCAATTTATTGATGCGCTCATCCGGATAATAGTAAACTGGATAAATACTTATCATCAGAGGCTTTGATTGCACGAACCAAGCATATATTCCGCCCAATTTAAGATATTGTTTTAGGTCATACTATGGTTGGTAATATGAAGGACCGAGTTTCAACCTCAGACTAGTTTGTCGCATTATGTCAATTTTAGGACACCTTTGAGACGACTACTAGTCTTTATACACATGGGATAAATCAAATTCATTAAATAGATTTCACTATTTAAATAGATTGAATGTGAAGAAAAATATTCAATTTTATATTTTTGAAGTTTTTGACGAGCGATGCAATAAATTTCATAATCTTATTTTAAAAAATTCTTAACTTATGCCTAAAATGCTCAAAACGTTTACAAACACGAATTTTTAAAAGTTATCATTGAAAAAACTTTGAAAATTTTCTCATATTTCCTTCTGATTGAGATTTTTATTAATTATAAAATTTTAAATAAAGTTTAAAATACATGTTAAGACTTTGAATTTCAGGATGACAAATGAGTCAAAAATTAATTTCATCGTTTGTTTTTAAGTTTGGTTCTTTTTTTAGTCAACGTTTTGTCACAGTGTGGAAGCTAGTTCAGGAGATACAGTTGGTTTCCCCTTTTAACACGGAGCAGCATTCAGATAAAATTATGTTACATTTTTAGGACAATATAACCTTATTATTAATTTTAATTTTAAGTTAGTTTAGCTTAGTTTTACATACAATTAGAGTTTTAGAAAAATATTAAAGCGATGAAAACTTTTGTAAGGGAGCTCTTTCTATGTCTAGTGTGTAGTTGGAGTGTGTGTTCTAGTCTGTAAATGGTGTTAAAACTCTTTTTATATATTAGTTAATTGTGAAGTTATTTAAATTGAGGAAAGTGTATGGTATCTAGTTCATTAATATACTTGTCAGCTAATTTGAATAAAAACGAGAGAATAACCAAAATTTCGTTTAAAAAATTATTAATTTAAATACAAAATTCAATTCTAAACTGAAGAAACAAGCTTAACAATTAAACGTTTAAAAAGGAGCTTACACTATGAATAACTATGATTTCATCTCTCATAAACACTAATGTTTTTTGCAAAAATAGTCACCTGTTGTAACAGACATTGTAATAATAGCTTTACACAATTTATTACACAATATTTCATATAAAGTTATACTATTTTTATTTGTACTTTATTTGTAAAAATTGAAGTTAACTTTAAATTTTTAATTTAATGGTCAAAACTTTATTTTATTTGAAACAATGTTTTGTCTTTTACTACAAAGTTAAGAATAATATATATAATGAATGAGTACACATACCATTTATGAATAGATATTATTGATTTAAATAGATTAACATTAAAGCTCTTGACACAAATAGCTGACCGCTAAGTATCAGAGCTGACCGTTTTGAGAAAGACAAACAGTTCCTAAAGTTTATCTTTAATCCGGAACTGAACTATATTTGAAAATAACTTTTAGAGAAAAAAGAAAAACAATTATTTGATTTAAATTTAAATCAAATAGAAATTAATTAAGAAATAGATATTTAATATCATATACATTTACATCCCCGGCTTTTAAGAGCTCGGAATAGAGTTACAAAAACGAAGTTTTGAAATATGAAATATATCTTTAGTTTTCCCCTTTTTGTCACATTCGACTTCATAAGAAGTTTCTGACAATTTTTTTATTACTTTAAAAGGACCTATCATTAATGGCTGTAATTTTCTTCGAGAGATATCATTTTTATTTTCTACATAAACTAAATCTCCTTCATTAAAACTAAATTGAATATGTTTTTTATCGTAATAAAATTTATTCAATTCATGATTAGTTTTACTATTATTGAATGCTATTTCTCGCGCTTCTTCTAACTTAGGATAAGAGTCATTAATAAGAGGTTCATATGGAAGGGATACCTAACATTAAATATTTTGGGGTATATTGAGTTACACTATGAGAAGTGTTATCATATTCTTCTATGACCTTTTCTAACAATTTAGGCCAATTTTGATTTTTATCATTAAGTTTGCACCTCAAACGTGTTACAATGATCCACGCGTGATTCACGCGCTCACACATTCCATTACTTTGAGCGCAATTTACTGTTATAAACATTAATTTTATATTATTTTTCTCTAAAAAGTTAGAAAATTTTCTTGATTTAATGCCTGTATACCTATCGGCTAAAATCAATTTTGATTTATTAGTTTGATTAACAATTTTAATTAAATTAATAAAATCTTTTGCGGATTGATTTTTAAAACAAACATAACGAATAAAATGATCAATAGCTATTTGGATATACTGTTTTGCAGAATTATAACCACTAAAACCTCCGACTGTATCAATAGATATAATATCGAAAGGTTGCAAAGCTGGACCTATTTGAGACAATTGTCCTAATTTTTTAACTGTAATTATTTTATTGGTTTGGCAAACATTACAAGTATTAACAAATTTGCTGATTTCATTAGTCATTTGTGAGCAATAAAAACATGTAGAAATTAGTTTGAGCATTTTTTTAGTACCAATGTGGCCAAAATCTTAATGAAACTTTTAAATTAATTTATTTATCAATTTCTCAAGAATTAAGACTTTATGGAATTTATTTTTCTCTTTAATTATTAAATCTTTTTAATTTTGCAATTTATCTATTTCAGAATATTGTTCTGTTTTAACTTCAATTAACTCATTTTTTGTTAATAAATTAATAACTTTCAAATGTTTAACACTTCTGTAATTTTCTAATACAGGATTTCGGGAAAGAGTGTCCGCCTCTGTATTATTTTTTCCGGGCATATATTTAATTTCAAAATCATATTGACTCAATTTAAGAGACCAGTTAAACAGTCTTGAATTAGGCTTTTTAACCATTTAAGTGCATTATGATCTGAATAAACTGTGAACTTTTTTCCATAAAGGTAATGATGCCAAAAATTTATAGATTCAATAATTGAAAGGCATTCGAGTTCACTAAATGTATAATTCATTTGATAAGGTAATAATTTTTTAGAAAAGTAAGCAATCGGGTGAAGTTTTCCATCACTTTGTTTTTGCTTTAGAACTGCGCCTAAACCTACTCTACTGGCATCAGAGTATAGAATGTACTCTTCATTTGGATTAAAAATAGCTAATACTTGAGAAGTTAAATAAGTTTTAATTGAATCAAAAGATTTTTTACTTTCTTCAGTCCATAAAAACTTTTTATCTTTTTTCAATAAATTGTATAATGTATTCAGAATTTTAGCTGCATTGGAAATAAACTTATGATAATAGTTTACTTTCCCTAAAAATTGTTGAATCATTTTAAGATTTTTAGGAATCGGAATAGATTTTAAATTATCATTAAGAGGAATGATTTGATTTTTACTAATTATGTGTCCTAAATATTTAGCTCTTTTTTGAGCAAAATTACATTTTGATAATTTTAATTTAATATTTTCATGAAGTAAAGCTTTTAGAACTTTTTCGATATGAATGAAAACTTTTAGAGTGAATTAATATATCATCGATATAATTATCGGTAAACTCAGTTAAATTATACTTTTTTTTAAATATTTCGATTTGTTATTTGATATACTGATTTTCAGTTTTAAAATCCGTTTGGCATTACAAGCCATTCATAATGATCATTCATAATTACAAAAGCTGTTTTATGAATGTCTTCAGAATAAACTTTTATATGCCAGAAGCCATTATTTATATCTAATGTAGTATAATATTCAGAATCATGAAATTTGTCTATTATATCCTCTATTCTCGGAAACGGATAATTTTCAGAAACTACTAATGAATTAAGTTTTCTGAAGTCAATGCATAATCGACTTTTCTTCCCCTCATCTTTTTTATCAGCTAATTTTAATGCGAATGAATAGGGGGACACCGATTTTCTAATTAGATTTTTTTCTAATAAAAGTTTTATTTGATTATCAATTATTGTTTGATCTGATTATGAGCATCGATAAGGCCTTAAATTTATTGGAATTTTAATTGTTAACTCAATTTTACATTCTTCTGTTTTAATTGAGCCTAGATCAAATTTATTTTTTGAGAATATATTTGAATATTTATTTAAAATATTGTTAATAATTTTTTGCTTTTCATAACTCAAGCTTTCATTTGAATTAACTTGAGTTGAGGTCAAATCACTTTGAGTTTTATTTAATTTAGTGTTTAAATTTTGGGTTAAGTTAATCTTCAATTCATTAAGATCATTAATTTTAAAAATAGTATCAGTCTTTTGAGGTTCGACTTAATAATTTGAGAGAATTTCATCTTCAAATGCTATTTCATAATTTTGAAATATTCTATAATTTTCAAGTAGTTTTAACTTCAATTTATTAATTAAATCTAAATCTAATACTAACCTTTGATTGCTATTTTTGAGAACAATTAAATTAGTTTTTCATGTTATTGAACCATTTGTTAAATAAACTGATACTCTAACTAAATATGAATGTGTACTAATTTCTCATATTTTAATTTCCAAATATTTAAATTTAAGTTTTTAATTGAATCAAAATTAACACATGAAATACTAGCAACACTATCGAAAATTGTTTGAATTATTTTATTATTTAATAAAGAATTAAATTTAATGAGTGGTTGATACTAAGATCGATCTATTAGTTTAAATTAATTCTATTGATATCATTAATTTGTTCGTCAGTTTCTATTGAATTATTTTCAGTAAAATTAATTTGTTTAATTTGAGTTTGAGCGAAATTTTTGGTTTTATTTCTGCAATCCTGAGGCCAGTGGAACCTCTTTTTGAATCCTAAGTTCTCACATATTCTGCATGGATTTGGAGGTTTTTCGTAGTATTATTAATCATTGCATTATTTTGTGTTTTATTTTTATCAAAGGTTTTTTAAATGAAATTAGAATTAGAGTTGCGCTTGAAATTGTGTTCAGCTGTTTTAGCAATAGTTTAAAACTGCAAAAGTTTTCGGCTTTACTGCCATAAAGCTATCAATCTTTTTAGGGTGTAAGCCCTGAATCATAATTGGAATCATTTGTTATTCAGTTAATTTAGATAACAAACCGAGCCTTCTCTTTTTCTCAAAATACTCCTTCATACCTAATTTTCAATCATATTTCAAGTTCACAAATTCAATAATTGGCTCTACTGTTTCTAAACCAAATCTAACAATAAGTTTAATATTTAATTCATTAAAACTAGTCAATATAATTTTCAATATACAAATTCATGGCACCGTCTTCTAGAAAGTTTACTAACATAACAATTTTTTCAATTTCTGACCAATTATAAAACTGAGCTAACATTTCATACCTTTTTAGCCAATTTTCAATAGAAACTTTATCACCTAAACCTCTATATATTTGAATCTTAGGCTTACTTTTTGTTGAAGTGACCGGTGAATCTTTTTCTGAATCTGAATTCCTTTCTGATGCTGAGTCCGGTACCAGTTTGAAGCCATGAGGAATCGTGACATTGTTTGAATTGAGTTGAGATGAAGTTGTTGATGGTTACTCAGTTATGCATGTTATATTTGTAGTATTATTTGGCTCAGTTCAATTTACTGTATTACTTGTTAAATTATTTGTGAGTGAGTGTGAAGAACTTGTCGATGTTGATAGTGCTGTTGTACTGATTGTTGGTTTAGTAATTATTGTTGTCGTCTCGTTAGTTGGTTCAGTTGTAACGGTTCTCTCTTTAGTCTCTGATTTTTATGTTTTAAGCAATAATGCTAGAGTCAAATCTAGTCTTTCATGTGTGTCATCACTTTCTTTACATTCTACTCAAACCATAAATAGGTTTGTTCCCAATCAAATATTTTATGCCAATCTAAAGTTATTCAATTTTTGTATCTTTAATTTTTCTCTCATTTTGTGGCTTTAATACATGATTCACTTTCAACTTTCAACACATGATTTTAATTCTTTACAATCCATTGAAAATTTAACAATACAAAGGCTTTAATTATACATTTAAACACTTAAACATTCAAAATTGAACAAATATTTTGAGCAGACTGTTAAACGATATTGGATTTTAATATTTTGATATTTAAGAAAAGTTTTAGAATAAATTTAAAAAATTTGAATTCCGTTATATTTGAATGTGAAGGAAAGTTATGATCCAAGAGGAAGGATTGACAGGTGGATTCCTGTATTTTCCAGTAAATTGCGGACGTCTAGTCAGCTTATTTGTAACTACACTCTGATGGGTCTTTGATATTTCCGGCCCCACGTCTCGACTTTCTAAACCTGAATTTTTCCTCGACTGAGCTTTTTGTCTCTGAAGTCTCTGATTGTTTCTGAACTCACTTCTTCTGCAAGAGTAACTTCTTTTGATGGCTTTTAGTAGTTGTTGTAGTAATGATAGCACTCGTAAGAAGTATTTCTTCAACATGTTGTTTGTCTTCATCCTTATTAGTGAGAAATCCGGCCCCACGTCTCGACTTTCTAAACCTGAATATTTTCCTCGACTTAGCCTTTTGTCTCTGAAGTCTATGTTTTAATTGTTTGTCATCTCTTTCTGGACTTTGAGAACGTGAAGCACCTGAACCGCCATCAGATGATAACTTTTTCTAGCAATGGCTCACTTTATCTTTTGTTCTCTGTCATCAATAGTCACCCCTTCTGTTAATGCTTCACAACTCGTGACTCCACTGCTGTTCACACAACTCAAGCCTTTTCTACTTTCGCGTCTTTTTATATGAAGTGTTGATTTACGAAACAGTTTGGGTTCTGATTGAGCCTCACTTTCAACTCTTTTTAAATCTATTTCATTTGATTTAATTTAAAATTCAGAATTCCATTCAAACAACATTTCAAATTCTTTATACCCTTATTCTCAATGTCTTTAGGATCAGGATAACTGGTTCTCCTGAGAAATTTTTCGACAACTTTGTTTCCTTCTCGAGCTGACGGCAATTTAACGCTCAGACCTCTGGGTGGAAATCTTCGACTATCTCTATCGCCAATTAATCTGAAACTTAAGCCTCGAAATAGTGATGGTTTAGAAGAAGTGGGCGTTTGTAAGACTTCTCCTTCATTGAGAACGGGTGTAGCGCTCTGTTGATTGTTTGAATTCGAAGAACTTATATTTGATAGTTTTGAAGCGCTCGCAGCCATTTGTGTGAACGCAAAACTCAATCGATGACTTTCAGCCCTATCACTACTGCTTTGATCGGGAATTATAGACTTCGCTCTCTCTTCAACTCCGGTCACGTTTTTCCTATTAATCAATTCTTCTCTCAATGTTCTCATTTCTGCCATTAAACTAACCAACAATTGTCCTAAAATTCATTTCAAGCTATAGTTGAAGAATAAATTTTTATTAGACTTTTATTACCTTTAGATCTGCCTAAAGGCAGACCAATTCCTTGCATTTTGTCTCTGATCTGTTGCTGATAATAGTATTCCTGGTCATTATCGCATATTTTAAGCAAATATTTGCATTTAATCACTGGAAATAATAACAAAAATAGAGGCGTTCGATAAGTGACCACAAAGTCAAGAAAGTTCCAAAGATTTACTCCGCCCTGCATTTTGTTTGCCAACTCTCGTATACATTTTGATATGCGATACCATTCAGTTGTCAATTGTCTCTCAAAGCATACCATAATTATCTTTAAACCTAATTATGTGAAAATTAAATATATTTCAACACTAATTCTTAAATATGTTATTAAAAATAACAGTTCAAAGTTTTACACTGTAGACAAGAATCAACTAATATTTGATATGTCTTTTTAGTCTTAAAGTATAAGAGAAAAGCGTATGAATACCTAAAAAGCCAACACTATGTATAGAGTTCTGCATCAAAAGATGAAGACCTGAAGATGAATCACTCCCTTTGACAGGTTTAGCAGTAATCGGTTGTAATATATTTAGTATTACAGTCAAAGTGAATGTAATGTCGCATTGTCTCAATTTTGGGACTTCTTTGAGACCACTACTAATCCTTATACACATGGGATAAATCAAATTCATTAAATAGATTTCACTTTTCTCGGGCGAAGAGAAGGCTCCGCTACAGACAGTCTCTAAGGTTTGTGTTTCTCCCAATTGAAGCATTTGCATAGCTATCAAACGTACGGCCACTGAAGTGAAACCTAAATATTTGAAATCATTTAAAAATGGGATTACATTTTACAAAAAATACCACAAAAATGTAATTGAATCGGAAAAATGAATGATTGGAAACCTGGTGGCGATGAGTGGAGTGCAACCGCCCAAGAAGGCAAAGTGGAAGCACTCTCTCCCGGCCCGTGTCCCTGATCTCCGAGAACTATATTCTGACAAACGCTTATCAATGACTTTAAATGTGGTAAATGAACAATATATGGATGTTTTGTAAATGTGAGATAAACTCCTTTGAGAAGTCGTTTGGCTGCCTCCCAATCAGTTGATCTCTTAATCGCTGATTTTTTGGCAATTTTAGTGAATGTTTTATCCAATCGTCTCAATACCATAATAAGTGCGGGTCTCATCTGTTCCTGACGCCATTCAGAATTTGGTAATATTTCATTCATATATCGAATTAAACCCCTGCAGGCCATAGTCGGCGGGTCATAGGGAGCCATCTTTAGCAAACTGTGAGCTATCTCTGCGAGTCTTAAATGACATTTTACATCAAGCAATTCATAAGTTGATCCTTTTTGATGCAAATCAGGCAACTTTTTGCTCAAGTCAGCCAAACGTGCAGTACTTCGACTTAAAAACTCCGCCACAACTTTTAGAAGAATATCTCGTGGTTTTCGAAACTCATTTCTCATCTGTTCTCCATCACTGCTGTCTGAGTATTGAGTTGTCGGTCGATTTCGTGATGAAGGATAATAGTTGTCAGGCAAATACCTATTTAAATGTATTTTATTTCAGATTTAAGTTTATTTATAGTATTAATTGTCGAATAATAAAGTTTTGAAGCGTTCAAATTAGTTAAAAGTTTGGGAAATATCAAAGAAAAGATATTTTTTGGGGAAATCCAAATGAACTTGCATTGAATACCTTGAATGGCTGTCATCATCTATTTCAAAGGGTGGAGAACAGGCGCCTTTTGAAACATTCTTAATACTTGATCCCCGAAGATCTATTGAACGCTGGGGTCCAGTGAAGTTTCTATTTGTATTTCAATCATAAAAAAAGTTTAAGAAAACACTCATTTTATAATTAGATTGTTAATAAAAAAATGAGTTAAAAACCTCGTTAATGCTTCCGAATTGTAGATCAAAGTTTTCATACTAACAGAAACATTGTGTATCATTTGTAGTTCAGTTCGTGGACCGCCCGGAGTCTCTTTCTTTGTAGTCAATGCTTGCATATGCTTTAGATGAAGAGGTAGTATAGCTTCTAAAATAGTGAGCATTTGATGTCCTCTTTGAGTGTCTGCTGCATACGAGACAACAGTTACGCACAGAGATATGGCATCCAATACAGTAAGAGTTTCCGCATCCATTTGGTAACAAAAATCTAAAGCCTATTTACAAGAATAACATCTTGAAAGAGCTCACAGTTTATTTGGATTCTCGTTTTCATACCTTTAAAGGTTTTTCTGCGTCAACCAATTCCAGGATATCTAAAGGATCGACGATATACTGACCCAAAGACTGTAAAAGTTGAAAGAAAGCTCTGGGCTGTACTTTACTGGCGTCACCAAAATTACAAGTCATGTCCAAATCAAGAATAGGTGCGATCGCACCGAACATTTGCAAAACAAATGGCTTTCTGTGCAATATATAAAACTGTTTACAAACGAATTCAATTGTACGACAAAGCAATCCATTCGTTTGATGATTAGAGTAAATGCGAGTTATTGTTGGAATAATTAAAAGATATCCATTACTTGCAAATATGTTTTTGAACTGATGCGCGGCATTCATATACGTAGCCATACATAAGCGCAACATCGATGCGTCTTCGCAGTGAAGAATAAGTGCTCTGTTAACCACATTTAGGAATAAATGAATATCAGCTGATTGTGCAAAAAATCCAGACGTGGCCTCAAACATACGGGCAACTAATTTAACCCAAACTATTTTGTGAAGTGTATCCATTCCTAACATTTCTTGTCCGGTCGGACCTGAATATAAACTAAAATTTGCTTCTAATGCCTTACGTGGAAATGAAGTCCATTATTGAAGAACTCTCTTCTTTTGCAAAAACCTGAATGTTTTCCTCGACTGAGCCTTTTGTCTCTGAAGTCTATGTTTTAATTGTTTGTCTTCGTCTCTTTCTGAACTTTGAGAACGTGAAGCACCTGAACCGCCATCGGATCATAACTTTCTAGCAATGGTTCACTTTATCTGTTGTTCTCTGTCATCTACTCCGCCCTGCATTTTGTTGGCCAACTCTCGTACACATTTTGATATGCGATACCATTCAGTTGTCAATTGTCTCTCAAAGCATACCATAATTATCCTTAAACCTAATTATGTCAAAATCAAATACATTTCAACCCTAATTCTTAAATATGTTATTAATTGGTGGTTAAATACAATTTAAGAATCTTTAAAACTAATAGAAAGATAATCACTGAAACATTTATGACCTCAACTTAAGTGCAAAATAATAGTTCAAAGTTTTACACTATAGACAAGTTATGTTCTGTTACGGAGAGCCGACTTCAGGTGACCTAAGAGTTAACAACTATTTGGATCCAATGGTCTCATTTTGGTTTTAAATTTTTAAGTTTTAAATTTATTGTAAATTTTTATTTATGTCGTCTTGTCCTAAACTTTGATGTTCTTTTTCTAAATAAAATGTTAAAAAAAACCCCAAAACAATAATTCCTATTGAAATTGGATGCGCGCGACCACAGCGCGTAACAATTTCATAAGATTAGAGTTGTCTTACTGTATGTGTTATTTTACTTTTTACTCAATTCGTTTTGAGTGTCATTAAAGATAGAATTTGTGACAATGTGTGACATTTTTCAATAATGACCTAAAAATATATAAATTTCATATTCAGCTCTCATAGAGAATATGTTTCATACCTTTCAAAATGTACTCTTTTAGTATTGAAATATGAAATTGGCTTAAGTCTTAAGAAAGCAACAAAATATAGTATTAGTCGTAAAACATTCAAATTATCCAAACTATTATCTCATTGAAACAAACATTCAAAAACTTGAGTCTATTATTGAACTCTTAAAACCATTTCAAACACAAACAATGAAAAGTTTGTTAAAGTTTAGACTTGATATTAGTTTATAAACAAAGAAATATGAATTACTATCTCTTAACTCTCAATGATTTGATAAATTTAATGAATAGTATGATAAAAGTTAAGTTAATGAAAATCTCAAGTCAAAACATTGATTACTAACGGATTATTAATAGTCATCACTTTATCACTCAGTTATAAATATTGAATAAATATTTCTTATTCGCCTTTTTCTTATTTAAAAAGTGTTTGGAGTACATTTTGAGGTAATTGAAACAAATTATTTTTAAATATTTATTTGAGCGAACAGTTATCTAAATGTGTTGCCAACCTTTGTTCCAGAGATACAACTTATACCACTTAAATCATGTCAAAATTAAGCGTTAAGTTTATGACATTTTCATATTTTTCACTTAATTTTTCATATTTAATAATCCCTTTTTGACAATCATAATGATAATTACTAGTTCGGCTGAACCCTCATAAATGTTAAACCCAATACTATAAGAGCTCTGAAGTAAAAATACAAAAATAAATGTATGAAAAGTGTATGATTAGTAGACCTTCTTTACAGGTATCACTCATTGGCAGCCATTCGTCTAAAATAAAACTTTTCTAACGGACACACAAGTGATAGCTTTTACTTTAATTTGAAAACAATACAAAATCATTTGCATTAATTGCTTAAATAATACAACTTTTATGAGCTTATCTTTTTTTAATTGAATTATTAAAACTGAATTCATTCCTAAATACTGTATGACTGAATGTATGAAATAAGTTATAAAATTGAATTAATTATATTTAATTTGTAATAACCATTAGATGAGTGGACACATTGATCATAATTGAATTGTTGTTTGAGTGGAGTCTTCTAATGAAAAGTTCAAATGTTGACTTGAGTAATAAAAAGCTGATAAAAGTATAGAACTTCTACAGTATTTGACTGTACGCTACAGAAGTGCGAAAATTATACTAAACTTACTTTTCACAGACTTTACAGAGATTTATGTTCTCTTATTTGCAATGAGTCTAATCTTTACGTAATCATAAGTTAAAATCAAAACAATAATAACACGTGATTTCAATCTATTTTTTCAACCCTTTAATATAAATATTCATAAATTACGATAAATAGTTAGCATTGAGAACAACACTGAGAAAGTTCGAGAAAATGATGCCTCTGTTAAGTGTTATTAACATTTTGCTTATTTTCTACAAAAATAGTTAAAACAATTCAATTGATGGTTCATTTGACTATCGGTTAAGACTTGCATCAAATTTCAAGTTAATGTCAATAACTTTTCACATGAATTATTAATGAAATTGATGTGAATTCAATTATTTGAACAGTTATTCAAAGAGTTTATGTATTAATGTTTGAAAATTATTATTTTTTATTCAATTATAATAATTGTTATATAAATTGAGAAAATGACAAAAGTTTTTTGTTTCGTAACACTTCTAATGGAGAGTTAGGTTTAGGAGGTATTGAAGACGAACACATATTAAGGCCTCGAAATAGGGTGACCACACGTCCAGATTTGAGTTATCCTGTTCTTTTATATTATAAGGGTCCCCTCTTTGCTATTGACAAGTTTTGACGAAAATGTGAAAAATGATACCTTGGTCCCCCCTTTAAGATTTTTTTGTCCAGATTTGGAGCTTCCCAGATATGGTGACCCTACCTCGAAAACAGTAACTTCCCGTTGATTCCAAAAAATATAGTTTAAAACAATTGTGTTCCGGACGTAATCACACTTTAGTCTTATTGCAAAGCGATCTTGTTTTGAGCTGTGGTTCAAATGAAAGGTTACAATTGGACCGAAGTGGCAGTTGGAAGCGATTCGAACCCATCGATGCACTTAATCAGCATCAAGTCGTATGTCTTCTCATTTACTGATAACTGCTTTTATTAAATTTGTTTTATATTTTTTACTTTTCAGGTATTGGTAATAAAGTGGACGAAGCCATTGAAAAGCCTTCTTTGGTGAAGAAGTTGGCGGCAGA
>JAQFZT010001699.1:0-14042 GCA_034696325.1 Camisiidae sp.
ATATTGAAGTTTTTTTTAATTTATAACAAGTGTTCTTACACTCAAGTTTACCATTTATTTCAACGAAATACTCCCGACACAAATGCCCTTAACAGTATGCATGCATGATGTTATAACAAAAATTATGAATTATGCAACATTTAATGCAACATCTTTCATAACGAAACAAAGTTTTAGAATCAAATAGACAACAATATTAGAGAATCGTGAAATTTTTATCCTCCAAGAACTCAATATATTCTTATCTTTTTAATTTACAGTCAAATATTCTTAATTAGTTTTATGTCTTTATTATTATCTTAATAATCTTGTGTAACTCGAAACTATGTAAAATAGTTGTAAAACAGACTCATACTTGAGGATGAATAAAGAGATATTCTTGTCTATTCTAATTACTGCATCTTTTTCATCAAATAATTTTTACTATCCATGAATTACTCGATTTAAACTAAAGTTTGACTGCGATAATAATTTTCTGAAAATACTATAGCCATAACTTGAAAATTGCTATAATTGAGTTATGAAAATATTTAAGAATATAACGCAATATATGATGGAAAAATGATATGTATTATAATATTACACGTATAATACATGATGTATTATGCATAAAATGTATCTTTTCCAACACTGTATATGATATGATATGTATATTGAACTTTCATAAACTTGATTTTACCATATTTTTATAGTAAAAAGGATAAGCATTGCTTGAATTGGAGTAAATGTATGAAAATTCAATAATTTTCTACACTCTCACTTATCATATCACGATTCGCACGTTTGACTATTTTATTGAATAAATTGAGTACTAAAAAACACTTGTAAGCAAAATATTTATGATTCTCGAGTAATAAACTTTATTGAAATGAAGTACTTGTAAATGCAAACGAACCCAACGAAACCTAAGCCCTAATTTTATACCCAATTATGAAGTAATAAAATGATGTTTGGTTCACAATATTAAATAGTATTTTGTAATAAGAGAAAGTAAAACATCCTATTTTTATTTCATTTCTCGTGAGACATATGTTACGTAATAAAATAAAAGCACATTTTTCTGTTTTCGCTTTATTTTTGTTGCTTTTTCTTACAATTTATAGTATCATTTACGTGTTCAAGAAAAGGGTATTCTCTACACCATTAAATGGAAGTTACAGTTTCCATCACATAACAATTCTCTATTTTTATTGGTAAGATTACAAGAAAGATCTGTATATGGGGTGTATCTCTTAACAGCAATGCTTCTCAACCTTTTCTAGTGCAAGACCTCAATTTTCAATACAACACAATGTACTCTATTCTTTAAAGTATTGCTTAACTATTTCGTTTGTCGCAAATAAGAGTTTAATAACCCCTGTTCTACAATTGTGGGAACAAACAAAAAACTTCTGTCTTCATGATTACCATTTATTGAATGATATTTCAAATGTAGAGTTGTTTGTGTGGACTCATCTGTGCATAGAAAAAATTTCATTTACTCATGACTTGCAATGGTATCATATCTCCAAATAATTTCTGGCAACGACTATCCTAATAGTGCTTTGCCTGACCTTTCAGTGTAGTTTAATAAAGCTTTAACATTAATGCTTGTGTGAGCCTTAATATACAGTGTGTATTGAGTGCATACTATCTGGGACTTACTCTTTAGAATAAAGTCATTTTATATCATTAGTGCATCAAAATATAAAAAATTGCAATTTTACTGGTAATTCATTTTTCAATGCACATGAACTGAGTTGCAAAGAATATACTGAACCCGTAATGCAAGCATAATATGTAATTGACTTTTATATTCATTGCAGAAGTAGTTATGAACCAAATTTAAAACTCATTGATTAGTATTTATAACCTAAAGCTACTGATTCAATATTTAATTTACTTCAATAAATGAAGACTAAAACTAACTCCAAAGGCTTTAGTTTCAGCAAAAAGCTTATGACATAACTTGTTTGCTCGTAATCCCAAATAATATACAATAGTATTGACTGCATTGACATCAAGAAGTGTTCTTTCATAAATGCAATGCTGTGGAAATACCTATAAATGAAATCTAACAGTAAATATATTTGATGTAATGTGTCTCACAAACCCTTAGGGCTATTGGATTTTCTCGTATATTATTCTAACTAACAATTCATATGTATTCTACTCTTCTCTTCATTCATGAAAAAATTTAAAGACTTCAAGAAAATTTGACGGAATTTTAAATTTATGAACTAAATATTCTTTTAATACTGTCATCACAATCACAAATAGAACTTAAATTTGATGCTTTCAGAGAAGAAAAATAATAGTTCGCAAAGCATTAGGGAAAGAGAGAGAGGGAGAGAGTCAGAGTGAGAGAGAGAGAGAGAGAGAGAGAGAGAGAGAGAGAGAGAGAGAGAGAGAGAGTCAGAGAGAGAGTGAGAGAGGAAGAGAGAAATGAATCGACAAAAAAACTCGTAGCTATTTATCAAAACACGAACTGAAAGGTGGGGGAAAAGTTTGAGTTAAAATCTAAAAATGAAAATGTTTGATAAAATCATAAGTTAATACTATCCTTCCTTTATATTTAATACCATTTCTTCACATCAAAATTTGATCCTATTTGAGATTTTATATGAGATTTGAAGAAATTATCAAAACAGATATAAAGTTAATTCATACAAATGTAATAAAAGTCAATTCTTTTATTCAATACACACTCTTTAGATTTTAAATAACATATTAGTACTAACAGTAGGTTTACTTATATTACCAAAAGTTGTTCGTTTTTTGTGCAAAAATTCATTAAATAAGCAAATAATAGAAAATGTTTTGATTTTTAATTTATTTTTGTCAAAGCTTTTTAGATAATTTTTAGATAAATATTTTATAAGATATTTTGTATTTATTCACTACAAAAAGAAAAAGTTTTAAAATAACTCTAAGAAAAGCATATAAAGCAGATTATTTGTGAAAAGCTGATAGTAATACCAGTATTTATTGACATTAATCTTTGAAAATATCAACATTAAAGTTATAATGTGGAAAAAATTTCATAACTCAACACCAATTTGAAGACTTCTGTTTACAGACTATTGAATATAAAGAGAATTTTTTGTTAATAATATATAGAAAAATTTGATTAGAATCTCGTTTTTGATAAAATAAAGTTCGTAGAAATTGGAATAAAGTTCGCCATATATTTTATCTTTCAGTCATCGAATGTGTATTCGCTTTCATTTTCACCATCTGTGCAGTGCATGGATTTTGGCAGAAGTTCAAAAACTAGAATAATACAGAGCAAACGTGATATATTGCCACAAATTATCACTGAAGCGCGTTCAACACAAGGAAAAACTCTTTAGCAATATATAGAATTAAATTACGAATCACAAAGTTTATTACCCCTATATTTTATGGTCAAATCTTACCAAATAAAATATATAGTGGAACCAATTTTAAAATATAAATTAATACTTTATCGTCAGGTTTCATGTGTACATATTATCTTTAATAATTTTATGTTATGTTTCAATGTTATGAGATTTTAATTAAATTTTCATTTATTAAATTTGAATTTGATTTTTAAGAAAAGCAATTAATGTCATTAAATTATGACAAGTTTTGACATAATCTCTGAAAAGCACTAGATTTACAACAGAATCTTCTTTATTTATACACTCATAAGCAAAGGATAAACAGAATTGATTGAAGATATGAGAAAAAAGCAGTCATTTGTTATGCTATCGTATAGTACAGTTTGGATGTGAATTATGTGTAGAGAAGCTTTGAGTAGAAATGAAAATTGAGAGATGACTTATTAATTCTTAAGAGTAATCAATGAATGGAAACAATAAGCAAAATAAGCAATCGGTTAACATAATAAAAGGTGTCTCAATTTGGCTAAAAGTGAATTAACTGTTATTGTAAACTGAGTAGAAGCGCCAGAATAAGGATATTATCGATTCTCCAATCAATAAATGGTTTTGAATACTTAAGTTGAAACTTGAACAGGAAGAATAAGTTGACAAACCCTCATATCCTTACATGTAATTTATTCTATAACTGTACTAAAATAGTGACATAACATAACTAATAAGAATAGAAACACGCAGAAGCCTTTAATGTATTTCTTTATGGTATGTTTGAGTGTTTGGTGTTTAAATTTATATACAAAAGTATTATAAATTCAGTTGAGCGCTCAAAAATCGATGTCTCTTACAATATCCCACTCTATTGTGTGCAACGCAATATTGATTCAGTTTACTATCGGGCGAACGAACGCCTAAATTAAAGTTGAAGTACAATACAGTTCTATCAGTACATCTCATTCCATCTTTTCTGTAGAGTCTCGAATCCAAACTCATAAAACTCATCCTGTGAGTGGTGTGACTGTGAATATAGTTAAACTACTCAAACAGGATGTTTTCAAATGAGCTTTTAATTACATACAGCTTTGGGTGACAATCAAATATTTAGTTTTGTTATACATGTATTGTCAAAAGAAATGTTAGTATTTCAGAGTCACGCATATTGTAGTGACCCCAACACGAAAGTATTACACTTCATATGAACAGTATATGAGAAATCATCGAAACACAAATAGCATCAGCTCTACAGCCACTACAGTCTAGCTTTTGATAAATTAAACATTAAAACTAGTTGTTTATGAATGAAAAATGTCAGCAATATTTTTTTAAAGAATAGAAGAGCGAGTCATAGACTCAGTTTTTTCGAAATGAATGCTATTTTTTATGTGAAAAAATATCTAACATTATTGTTGTGCAATAAAGCATTTGCCATTATTTCTCCTCTCTTTGAGATCACAATCTCAAGACTGCACACAAGAATATGTGAAGAATAGACATTTTTATCGGTGGAGTTGTGAGTTGAAGCCGCCCTCCTTTCATACAATCACAATACATGAGCCATACATTATCAAAAGAGGGATATGAGATCTCACGGGTCGCTCTTATGCCCCATTGCGTGGTCTCACAATATCTTACTATATCAGACACTTTTCACATGCACTCACACTTTCCTATCTATTGAATATTAAAATAAAAAATGCCAAGAATTCCATTCTCACCTTAAAATGACAAATATTTTTCCTTTTCGTTCAATCCGCACATTCTATGCATTCAATTGATTGTTAAACTTTTTTTTATACTTTTAAATAGATTTATATTTAGTATAAAAAAATGCTAAAATTGTCACTTTTCTGTTCAGGTACACAGAAGCCGAAAATGTACTTAAACTTTGGGAATCACTTGGATTCACAAACTCGGAGCAAATATTAGTGGTAATACTTAATTGTTATATGATATTTAGCTGACACATTCGCATAGATACACAATCAAAATAACGGTTAGTTATGAGTCATAGAGAGAAACAATAAAATAAGTGCAGAACATATTCAATGAAACGGTCACTCGCAATAAACATGAATTTTTATATAACTGATCGTATTTGAGTTAAACTTATTACAGAATAGGGTATTGCAGTATTAGTTTGTACGGTATAATCACTTACTCATATGCATTGCCGGTGAGTACTGTGTTTTGCAGTCACTAACATATGATAAAATGAGACACATCTGCAAAATGAAAGTATCGAGTGTAGTAAATGGTAGTGGAGAGCACGCTGTGATGCATTGCACACTCCACACAATCTCATTTCAATGACTGCATCTGTGGGTCCGCACCGACTCGCCGCGCATGAGCTCATTTCTGCCTTTTGATTATATATTTTGGTGAAGAACCCCAACAACGAGAAGCAAAAGAATTATACCAACAAAACTAAATGCATTGGTATTACTAAATGGCACTCTCCTGGTCTTCGACTACTGTTTGAGTTTAGGAGCTTTGAACGAATGTGGCCGCGAATGACTTTAACTTAATAAGCCGTACACTCAGCGCATTTACATAACAATACCAAATCATCGTAAACGTGTGTTTATATAATATTAGTGTATAACTGATATATACTAATACTTCTCTCTCTCGTTCGATCTCTCTCTCTCACTCTCTCTCTCTCTCACTCTCTCTCTCTCTCTCTCTCTCTCTCTCACTCTCCCTCTCCCTCTCTCTCTCTCTCTCTCTCTCTCTCTCTCTCTCCCTTGCTCTCTCTTTAGTTTTAGTTAAAGTTGTGTTTAGTATATTAGAGTGAATGTAGTTTTGCTTGTTTTGCAAGTGAGTATCATTGCCGTTGCTCTCAATGATTCTCTAACTTTGCTTTCAAGTTACTTAAGTTTAATTAAGTTAAGAAACTCGTCACTTTCTTTTAATACAATGAAATGATAATTTTTTGGCAAATAATTTATTCACTGTTCACTAGAAAAGGCACTTCTTTTTTGTGTAGAGTAATCAATATTGTTTGCAATAAGCTTTTTTCAAGTTCACAATCCCCATGACTTTTGCTTCATTTCCCATTCTTTCTTTTATACATTTGGTTCATATTGAATGAGACTATTATTGATTTTCTACCCAACGAGAGAGTGGGAGAATAAGCAGTGGATATATATTAGGATTTTGAATGGAAGCTGCGAGAGAACAGAAGTCGAGCCCTACTAAAGGTCGAGCGCTCGATGGCTGTTCAAATCTATATTATATCCCTTAGCACTGAGTTAAAACCCTAGATCTGCCATTATTCAGGCGTTACAATTTCCAGCCTCTTTCGCAACCGTTATTTATACTCAAAAATTAAATATAGGTCTCACTCACAACTAAGTCCATAATATTCTTTTGTTAACTTAACTTATATATTGATAATAAGTAACAACTCTTAGTGCGACATTTTCACGCTATTCAAACTTCAAAGTAACCCCAAATGACAATCCTAATGGTGTAGATATCAAACAATAGTACAGAAAGTCTGTAGTGCTAAAAGATTTATGTTCTTTTCAATCATCAAATCAATGACCTGTACTGTTCATCATTATTTTGATGAGAATTTCAAATTACGTGACATGTCTTAACTCTGTTTGTCCTAAAACTAAAATTGTCAATAAATAAGTCTATTATTTTACTTTCTCTTCTACGCAAAACCATTAAACCTAAAAACATCATAAAAATCTATCTAACATTAGGTAAAAGCTAATAATTATATGAACATAAAATCAATTTATTAGTCCTTTTTAGTCTCATTTGGAGATTTGTGCATCAAAACTATTATGTAGTCATAAAACTAATCGAATTATTTACTTTTTCAAAGTTTTAATGGGTATAAAACATTAAAAAAGTTAGTTTTGCCAAAATTCAGTTTTAAACCATTGATAATATAATATTGCTTTAGCAGTAATTCTTTTTCTAGAATTTTTCTCAATAAATAGAATCAATTTTTTTCAAATTATTTATCAAATTAAACATTATATTACATATATTTTGCATTTTACATATAATGCTTTTGCATTTTATACTGCAATCAATTTCGATACTATTATACTTTAAACAAGTTATTGAGAGCTCAACTTTCACTAACTTTAGAAACTTGTGTACAAACTATTGATTAACAAAATTGTAAATTAAATAGTGATTTTCCATTTACTCCATTATCTTTATCCTTTGAAACACTTTCCTATCATCTAATAATTTGACACCTCTAACAGTCTCTAACATAAAAGTAATGGAAGTTTTACTCCCACTAAAATATAGTTATCCCATCAGTGTTGAAGTGTTTCCTCTGTCGGGAATAATGTAGTCAAAGTGCAACTTCTTGTTCACCATTATTTTGAATATCGCACATATTATAGGTTTTGCGGCAAATGTATAAGAGAAAAGAAGTGGTGAACCTCTAGCTTATGATAAATGTGGCTTTAGAAAGCAGACAAGCATTCAATAGGGAAACCATCTGATGAGAAACAAAGAGCATAGCTTTTGTGACACCATCAAAGGGAAATTTATTGCTTCGATATCATGAAAATTCATCTAAAACTCTTCCATTTTGAGACAAGTCAGATAAACTTGGTTTGTAAGTAAAGCTTTAAAAGATGCGGAATCACTACTTAAATGCATAAGAAGTGTACAGTCAGTATAATTTATTGAAATTGGTTAAATAAAGGAGAACTACCAAATCCCTAAAGTCGATTTAGAGTCTCTACAAGTAAGGACTTAATTATCATCATTCTTGACGCCTTAAACGTATCACAAATGAAATTCGTAACATTCGTTACGCTCACAAAATTAAGAGACTCATTCAGATTTCACATTCATCTCAAATACTTTCAATACAAAAACACAATCACTAGTACTTTACATATTAAATTTTCATCAATTGACTGACAATTTAGTCGATTGTGAAGAAGAAATGGGTGGGAGAAAGCTTTCAATAGAATTAATAGGAATATTTCATTTGATTATTCATAAAGTTTATTATTCTTTAAATGTCTTAAAAAATTGTGCATTTATTCTGTTTAAATATGACAAGAAATTTTTTATATAGTAGTGTTTGGATTGATGGGTTGACATTTCTTCCCTCTACACTCGTAACATATTATTAGATTACTCTTCGCTCATACCCTGAAGACCGATATATCTTTTATTCCTTTCTACTCGAGGATTATTTAAACTCAACCATTGAAATGACTGAAACTTATATTTTTAAATCGTGAACGGAATCCATACATATATTTGATTATTATATTGCATATGCTTAGAAACTTTTCATTTATCATCCCAAAGAGTATGCTTCAAACATATTCCAATAGCAGCTGACGTACTGTATTCAAGAAAAAAATTCGTTTGACTTGTTATTAAAAAAATCTGAATATTCCCTATGCATGAACTTGAAAAAAGAGAAAATAAGGTACAGTGGATTCATTTCCTGAAAAGCTCTGCTAAACTGTACATAAGTTGTTATCACAAAATGCACATTTTTTATTTTCTGTGATTTTTTTTCAAATCATGATTGATTTTAGAATAAAGTGAAGCAACAAATCTATCACTTTTCCTAAAATACCGAAACTGGTGTACGACAAGACACTTTCAGTCTTTTTATCACAATTCGATGAGAAATAAACTTTTCTTTAAGAAGACTACAAAATAAAAAGCGCTTATAATATTTTGAGACTTGAATGTTGCGTACTGTTCGCCATTTGTATGTAGATAAGTTACGATAACTTGCGTAGAGGAAGCAAAATAGGAAGCTTATACTGGAGTTGAAATAGAGAATGTAGACTACAGTACAGTATTCAGTATATTTTGATATATCTAGTGGTCTTTATCCACGTTCGCCCTCTATTTATAGATATGTTTGCATAGATAAAAACCTTAGATGGATGGCAAATGTATCTAAACGGCAAATCACACTTTTTTCTTGGCATAAAAGATTTTATAAAATAGCTAAAAACCTACAGGAAATATTGCAAGTTCCAAAGGCTGTAGAAAAATTCCTTATGTTACTATTTAATTGTTTCCATCAATAATTTATAGTTTATTCAATACATAATTGATATTTGAATTGCTAACTTATACCTCCTATTTTAACATGTTTGATAATAACTTCAAGTTCTAAACTAATTACAGATCTTATAATAAATTTATAAAAATATATCATTTAATTACACGGATGGTTTGGTTGAGATAAAGCTATATTTTCACAGAAAATCATGTGCCGCAAAAATGTGTAGAGTTTTTTCGCCATTAATGAGATAAGAAAAAGCATAAACACTTTGAAAAGTCTGCGTTAAAGATTAAATAATCCGAAAATTGTTGACTGAAACTATAAGACAGTAAAACAGTAAGAAAAAGAGCATTATCTGAAATTTATTGACTACAAAGATTCGCTTATAAATGCTAATGGTTTTACTACTGAGTAGATAATGTCACTCAGCTATGAATGCAATGAGTGCAATGTCGGCAAATTTTAAAATCAGGGAAAATGTGTGGCTTTTTGGGATGAACTACTCTTAAGGATCTATAATAAAGTGCAACTATTCTAACTTTACGCACTTTAATAATGATTATGAGAAATCATGCAATTCTTTCTTATATAAATTCTTAAACTGCAGTCATGAATATAAGAAGATTCATGACTTAACCATTAAGTTAAATTGAGTGCAAATAAGTTTGTGCTGAGCTTTTTTAATTTCTCAAACATTAAAAAAATGATTGCAAAACAAAGCAGATGAAAGTTTTTTCATCATAGAATATGCTCAACACAAAAGAAAAACGGAATAAAATAAAGTATTTTAATGTCAGCATCAAATCTCATAAAAACCCTACTCTTTAGACGCCCGGAGCGAATGAATTTTTTTATTTAAAGTTTACTTTCTTCCACAGAGATTAGGCTTTAATCCAAAATTGAAAGTCAATATACAAGAGCTGTCAACTCTGCTCGAAGAAAAACTATGTGCAGCAAACAATTCTAATCCCGAACTCTTTCAGGTAAATCAAATCATACAAAAGAAAACAATAATAATGTTTACTTGTCTAAAATAACACATTAACTTAAACCAGATTTCTTTGGCCACTTTTCAAAACGAATTGACTCAAACAAAGTGAGTATAATTCACGAATTAGTTTTTGTTTTGCTAAAGCAAACATTTATTTAATTTCTGCTTTACCAGTATTTCATTTGAAGTACTGTTTTATCTCATAAAAAGTCGTTATGTAATGTAAATCCTTAAAAAGAAAAATCATGGGCGCGGCCAACAATGTTTTGTACCTTTTTCTTCACTTTATACAGACTTGCCTTATGAATAATGTACAACTCAAGGGATTGATTGATATTGCATGAGATGATAGTTGTGAACTAGTTTTAAAAATATAAGACTTATATAAATAAAAGTTTTTTAATATCGAAAGTTTTAGAGCTAAACAGAAAACAAGATTTTCTTGTGCCAGAATTTGATATTGGATTGACTTTTGTTTGATAGGATTAATTACGAACAAGTGAAAGACGAAAGAGATAGGCTTCGAATCAACATTTCAGAAGCTAATGCAAGAGCGGATTTGTTAGCACAAGAAGTTGATGATCATCATGCCAAACTCGAAGAATCATCACAAACTAAACTTATGTTAGTTCCACAATAACTATCTTTTATAAATAAAAAACTTACTGTATTTTAGTGGTTAGCTTTGTATACTCAATAGCAAACTTATTCCTCTTTTCTTAAAACATTCTAGTCTTTTAGAAAAGAAATATCACGAACAAATACGACTATTGGAACAAGAATTGCAAAAGCAAAAGGAGACAATGGATTCACAATCATTTCATTTGAGGAAAGATATAGCAAAAGAGTTGTCGACAGTTCAAGAACAGGCATCAAAACTCAGTGAAAACATTATTGTTATGGAACAGGTATTTCAAACAATATTTCATGAAACTCTATAATAGAAATGCATATAAAAGTCAAAATATCGCTCAAATCAATTCAGGAAAATAAGCGACTGGAAAACGAAGTTCAAAGTTTGAATAGAAAACTTTTCGATGTGCAAAAGGCATATATGGATCTGCATAAAGAAGTGGAAGAAACTGATATTTTGAAGAAAAAAGTAACTATTAATTCAATATTTAATATGTAATAAAATGATTGTAGAAAATAAAGCCATTCAAATATTGTAAGGTATGAAAACTGAAACATAATGTAAAGCTATGAACCCTTTCATGACTATAATAACAAATAGAAAAATTTTAATTAAGAATATAATCATACATAATGTATATTTTGAAGATGAAAATGGTATTAACTATTGTTTAATGTGATTCCATCCCAAATGGCATAATCGCTACAGTATTTAGCGGTTGATTTTTTATGATTAATTTGAATTTTGCATGAGATATGATATAATTTATGATTTGCGGACATATATAGGTCGCAGAATTAGAATCAATGCAAGGCTTAGTGCGTGAACAACAATATGAGGAAATGGATTCACTAAAAAGACAGAATAAGGTGCGATTTCTAACTTATTTAGCAAAAGATTAATTTTATAACTTGTGATTCGTGATCGATAAGAGTTTAATATAAGAATGATTCTGACTCTCAAAGGAACTACAAGATCAAAATGATGAATTACTTTTGGAAATAGAGAATATGCGCCAACAAATGATAGTCGATCGCGAAAATAGAAATTCAAAGATTCATAAAAAAGTAACACATCATAGAAGAAGTAACTCTTGGCTTTCCGATTACATCGAGTCAGTCAGTATTGATGAATTGGAGAACAATAATAATAGCAAATGTGTCACTCATCAGACTCATCAGCTAAAGAGAAGAGGAAATGCCTCTTCTTCTGGCGGTAATCAATAGTAAAAAATCATCATTAGAGTTGATGCTATTCTCTAATCTTCTCGATATTTTTTATAAGCAGATGAGACATCAGAGGATGAATGTTCAGCAATGGGGCGGAGCAAAAGAATTGTGTTATCAGCAAATACTCACATGGATTTGGGTAGGAATCGATCAATACTTTAAGGATTAGCACAAATATGACTAACTCTAACTCATACATCATTAAACATTTGAAACTAAAGCTGAGCCTTTTATAGATACTGAACTGGAGGCAGGAAATGACGAATCAATGTCTCCTATGAGTGATACTATCTCTGAAGGTGTACTTCTCAAAGAAATCGATGATCTGAAACATCAATTAACAACACAAATTGGTCAAAAGGATGAGCTTATCATTGATAGGAATAAGACTGTACTACAACTCCAACAGTTTTATGAGAAGGCATTACATAATAAAGAAGCCAATCTTAAAGAACAAATTGATGTAAATTGTAATTTGAAAGTTGCCTATAAAGAGCTTCAAGACAGACTTCTAGATGAAAGAAAAAGCCTTAAGCAGAATCTGCAGAAGCATTTCAATGAGATATTGTTTGAATTCACGAACTCTTCAATTCCTTTTGCATTGATAAGTGAAATGGAAAATAGTTCATATCGACAAATAAGGAATGCGTTCTCAACAATATTTTACAACTTAATGATAGGGTTTGTATTAGAAACAGATGAATATGAAGTAAAGGATAAAGAAACTCAAACACAGCGGCTAAATGACCAATTAATTGAAGCTTTGACTAGATTTAAGGATAGATTGCTAGTCACGCATCGAATCACATACAAACAGTTCACAGATGAAGGAGAAAGAGGTTAAAAATTTATGACTTTGTCGTTACACTGTGTTTGTTATTGAGTATAACATTTATTGTCGTTATAGCAGAGGATCACTCGTTAAGTCACACTCACTCTTATAGCGATCTAAGGCAAGGATCGACTCATGAGAAGGTGGGTTAATGACAATCTCCCTCTCATTGCATTTGACACTTACTTAATCATGTCATAAATTGTTCCCAAACTTTTACATTATAACAATTACATTAACTCGTAACAAGCCTTATAACTGTTTATAACTGTTTTCATTTCAATAGAAACCTAAAACCGATGCCAATCAACCGATTGATGGTTTCTCAATATTGAGTCAACTCTATCTACAAAACTCTCAGCTTATAAATCAAATTCAATTGAATGAAGAACAGAAGCGAAAAATGGAAAAAGAAAACTCTCGATTACATTATAAATGCAAAGTCTTGAGTAAATTACTCTCAGAAATAAGTAATGGCTCTAAATAGTAGTCATCCTAACAATCGATCATCACTAGTGAAGAGCATCAGTTCATTTGAGCTAAAATATTAAACTTTTTCATTATTTCTTAAACTTTTTCATTTCTAATTTTCAGTTCTCTATAAATAATGGTTTAAGAAATTTAAAGTTTAGCCAAAATAGTTGACTAATTTTTGCTATCAAATACTTCGCATATTTTTGTTCTCAACATTGCGAACTTGAGCTCAACTCAAACTCAAACTCAAACTCATGCTCTTCACTAACACTTGAAAAAAGAAAGAAAATAAAGCATTTCTTTTTGCTCTCCATTTCATAATCAATTCTCCGTTCATAACATTATTGATGTTTCACTTCATTATAATCTGTAAATAAAGATTTCTTGAAATCATCTTAAAAAACATCTGTAATTATAATTCATTTCTTGAGCTTTAATTGAAAGAAAAGTCACATTATTTTAAATTAAATTAAAAGTTAAACTTAAAATCTGAATCCGAATTATCATTATTGCTGT
>JAQFZT010001700.1:0-14028 GCA_034696325.1 Camisiidae sp.
TTGATATGTATTATTTAATACGATGCCTCACTATCAATAGTAAGTAAAGGTAAAAGTATTGATACGATGCTAAAATTGAAAGAGTACTCTTTTTAACTGGTGTTATGTTTTTCGTTTCTCTCGAGCACTTGTCGTTTCTCTCAGTCTCAAGTCAACAACGAGATGAGAATCGTATAATTGATAGAAAGCTACAATTTCTGGATTTCAATTTTGTTTAATTGTTGCAAAAAACTTCATTAACAAACCCGTGAGTTTTGATAGATTTATTCTTGTGTACTCTTTATTTAAAGTTGATATTAGAATAATTGATTCATAATGAAAAATTCTTGTTTGAGTATTGAATGTATCAGTTTTTGCGATGAATTTCAAACTTCTATTGAGGTATTAGTAATGGAAAACATTCTTTAACTTCAATATATTTAGTGACAAAGCTATGATTTAAATTGATATATTTTCAGAAAATGGATGGTAAATAAAATGGTTTCGTGTTTCAATTTCTAAATTTAAACAAACAGGTTATATCATTTTTGTGAATATCATATCTTTGAACCTTATCAAAGAGATTTGGAAAAAATTTAAATTCTAGGACTCGAGACCTTTTTGTCGTATATTTAATGAGATAGTTCACTACCCAACACAATCTCTTCGCGACTCACCATTTGGGAACCTCTGCTCTACAAAGATATGATATTAATAAATAAAGTTTATCCAAACATAACACGTTTCTGACTCTTTTGTATAATATATTTGAAAATTCCCTTCTATTGGGAAAAATATTTGCATTATTACAAGCTTTACCTAAAATTAAAATTAGACATGGAGTGGAGTTTCGGAATTTATTTGAAACATCAAAATCCAAAGAAAAACTGATCAAAAATAAAGTTATCTTAAGATCTTGTAAAATACCGGTATCTGCAGCCCTATCACGTACTGGCATAGTTTGGTAGTTTCTCTCATAAAATTCAAATATTTATTACGTTCTTTAGGCCTAAAGCTAATCTCAAAATCTATATTCAAATCATCAAATAATTTACTAGTTATATGTCTATCATGAGCCTTAGATCAGTGTTTCCCAGGCCTAGAGGCTCAGCTCAAGGCTCAAGCTATTTTTCAGGCTCGAGGCTCAGGTTTTTCGTCAGGTTCAGACTGACAGCCCATGAGCATGAAAATTTTATTCAAAGTTGAAGTTTTCACAAAATTTTATTATAAATTTAATCAAAAATTGAAGTTTTCAAAAATATTAATATTTTCTCAAGAAATATGAAGACCCAATAGATTCTATTCAGACTTTAATGTGTGCTCAATCTATTCTCATCAATTCTTTACGAAATTTTTGAGTTCTCTTTAAGTAAATGGACTCTAGAAGAAGCAAATTCATAGAAATGTACTTAAAAGTTATAATTTCTGTGTACTGTTAATGATTTACAATTAATTAATTCCATTGTTTAAATATATTTGAAACCAAGTTTTGCATCAATTGATAAATTAATTATAAATAATTCTTATAACAAATTTTCTTTAAAATTAAAAAAATCAAACATTTTGTTGATAACTTCGTAAGCTTCAGAATACTTATTATATGTCCTTAAGTTTTGGAAAAAAGAACATTAACCTAACCTTACGAGATATACTTTAAGAAAAGTTGAGAATTTGGTTAAAACTGAGGTGAGTTTACTTGAAGAGAACCAGTGTTGAGAAAATGATGCAAACAGAAAATTGTTGTATAGATAATTTGAAAAAGTGTGATTTACCTTTAATTATTTTTCAACCAAAATCAATTCAAATGAGTTTGCATCCAAAATATGTGTTATATCGTACACATTGTACTGCATTTGCAAAATTGTTATATAATTTGCAATGTTATATAAGCAAATTTGATGAGAATAGTGCTTATCTTCATTAAAGTCTAATAAAATGATAATACAAACATTCAGTTAATTGAATATTTATTGAAATAGTTCTTTCATCTGATAGGGTCGAAAAAGATTTATAGCCTATGAATTGATTAGGTTTAAACGGTTTTCATCTATAAATGATAACATGAAAATTCATGTGTTTAGTCTCTAAACATATGCTACAAATGTCAAATAAGCAGTTGTCGCTCTATATAACAAAAATGCTTATTCCCTGTATGATTCAAACAACAAACATGATGTATCACATTCCGGATAAATTAACGGATTCATGTTGTATTGATCGACAATTAATAATAAACTTATAATTATTTATGGATAGTTTTAAAATAAAGAGTTTGTTGATTTTGTTCAACTCTATCATATTTCTAACAGTTAATGTTGAAACTCAAGATATCAAAGACGATGAAATACTGACGAAATCTTACAAATTTTTATCAAGTATAATCAACAAGAATAAGGATGGAATTTATATCAAAACTCGATTCGATAATATGGGTCTAAGTATCGGACAAAGGTTTAACAATTTCAAATCCTTCATGAATCATGTTAAATGATTGAATTTCTTGAATTGATGTTTCTTTCAAACGATTCTGTTTTTATTTAAACTCGTGGCGAAACTGAAGGAGTTTACAGATTCGTCATTTGTGTTTATCCACCTGTTTATCGTTGAGTTTCACCACTCGTTTAAATAAAACTAATTAAGATGAGAATTATATGCTACTAAAAATGATAAAAAGCTTAATTTGCATAATTTAAATTCAGATTTAATTAACTCTACCACAAGTGATGAGTGAGTCTTATTTTTATGAACAAAACTACAATAATAATTATAATCTAAGTTTTTTAAAACCTAAGCATAAAAAGTAATAATTTTGAATTTAATTACAAATCAACTAATGTTAAACTAATGGTATTATTAAACTTATACTATGAACTTATTAAAAATAAAATTTATTTACAGATATTTGGAAACTCGATATTTATTGATTGCTTCGCAAACATCTTTTATTGAACCTGAAATAAGGCTGATTTTTAATGACCCGCCAATAATTAGTTTATCACAATTACCTAATATTGGTATTGATAAAGCATGTATTGAATGCTGGAATGACAGCATCGATTGCACTATTTCTGTTGATAAATGTCTTGCGACTACACGTCAAGAATGGTTTGTCAACATAAAACCTGATCAGTTTGATTGGAACGAAAGGATAATCTATTTTTCGATTTATAGTAAATTATATCCTTTTAAATGCGTAACACTTGTCAATGGAAATGGAAGTGAATACAAGACTATGACTGAGTACTCATATTTGAAAATATTCGTTAGATTTTTCAGGGGTATTATTAGATATTTGAGTCTTCAAGTGTTGAAGTTATTCGGATTAACTATTAGTAAAGAAGTTATTGAGAAAGACACTAAAATTTTTGTATTCAAGTTAATTCATTGTAACGCGAGTTATAAGCAATCATTTTATTTTGATGTGAATTATGATAATTTTTTTGATGAATTCAATGACAATGATAAAGAAAATAGTGAATTGTGATATTTTGACATCAAAATTAGGAATTAATCAATTAATATCAACGCCGCAAATGAAGAAGTTATTTCATCTTTTGCGTAATAACTTCAAATTTGAGTAAGTCATACATTTAAAGCTAAACTTATTTTATTCTGAAATAAACTCAACAGTAATATTTGATATAAGAGAAAAATAGTGACTTAGTATTTATTTATTGATAAAACTTGCATCAAGTGGAAATCATAAAACCATAATCATCTTAAGAAAATATTGTTTTGTTTTATTCAATGAAAATAAAATTTTCAAATTTTCAAATCTAAAGTGATTTCCTTCAAACCCAATGAGTAACATAGAATAAAAAATTATTTATGCATACTTTAAGCCCTAAGAAGTGCCTTCAATTCCCGGGTCTAAATATTAAAGGTTATTTATTTTCAAATTTTAAATGACTCAAAATGATAGTAAGCGTTTAGTTTAAAAACTGTATTATACAGAATATTGTTGAATAAAATTCAAGAATTTTTTACTTATTGATGAAAGTATAATAGTTCAAGAATTTTATTCTGTAGATTAGAAGTTAGACTTATTTATACAGAAGACAAATGCTGTTCATTATTAACAGCATTATTATAGTTAGATTCTATTGAATTATGTCTTTTAAATAAATCCAAACTAGGCTTCAAATCATTAGTTTTAATGATAAGCCAAATCAATGCAATTAACCTCCAGATAAATAACTGCAAGACAAGCATTTTTATATTCCATCCGACATCCTCTTTGATTTGCAATTGGTATAAAACTCCTGACCATTGATTTTGGTTAGAATCACATCTATCGAGACCATAGATAGCACTTATTTGAGATTCAAAAGCTACTTTGACATAAGAAGTGTATGAAATAGCTTGTAAAAAGTCGTTCAATTCGCTGATAGGTATGAAGAATCCAGAAAATAGTGTATTAGTTAAGTTACCACCAATTGCTAGACAAAGTCCCACTTTTAGACTACGAGTCGCTAAAATACTGAATGTGTAGGCCATTCCTTGTGTGTTTAGAGTACAAAGAAGGTTAGCCAATAAATAGATACCTAAATAAAATTTTTATGAAAAACTTTCAATATTTTTGGCACTTAATGGTATATATTATCATATTTATGAATAAATAAAACTTTATAAGTAAGCCTCGAATTTGAAAACAAAATGTTGAATTATGCATAACTTCAAAATTCTATGAATTCTATTCTATCTCTTTTATTTAGGCTTTGGTTCTGAATGCCTTATCATTGCTACGAATCACGCTCTGAAATAATATTTCAAGAGTTTCAGTGAACGCGCGGTAGTCTTTGTTTATTGTTACATAACCTTAACTCAAATTACAGTAAATGATTGTGAGTGTGATTTGCAATAATGATGACCAGCATTCGGAACTAAAGCCTTTATTTTTGACAGCATCCATATAATAAGATCATTATTTCGATTTTGACAATAAAACTCCGGCTGTGGTCATCGTAGAGAGATCAGGTCGGTCTCATGATGATCAGTATGACCTCAACCTGTGCCGGAACTTTTTTTCTCAAAAAAGTGGCTACTCTTGAAAATAAATAAAAATTGAGCTCTCAATTGAGCTCTCAATTTTAAAACTACGGCTGTAGTCATCCCACAGAGGCCACATCGGTATCATTAGGAAGACTACAGAATCTGTATATAAGAAAACTTCGGGAAAGTCTTTATTACCGAAACGTTTGTCAACACCAATTAAACCGTTGTACCAGTTATTCATTCCTATTTGATGAGTGACTGCATAAGTAGAATAAGTGAACACAAAAGTGATCACTATTCCTATCATTGAATCGACTATATTCTTGGCCCAATAATAAGAACCGGTTGAATACCAGCGGTTTTGCTGCTCATTGAAAAATATTTTAACTTCTGAAGGAAATGTCAATACTGTGTAACACAATTGTAGAAAGTTATGCAAAACTAATGAGAAGAATAGAAACTTTAGGTTTTGTATTGTCATCTGTTCTTTCTTTATGTTATCGACTGGATTGATAGCAATACAAGTTATATTTTGTGGTGTACTTGGATTGAATGGTAAACACCCATCATCTCTACCGGTTTCACCGAATAGCATAGCGCTTGATATTCCTATAGAATGGGATATTCAATAACAATGAATCTAAAAATCAAAACAGAAATTTCTCAAACATAAAGTTTGTTTATGAATTGAAAACTACTTGATTTAATTGAATGCAAAAAATTCATCATAGAATAAGTGGGTTTAGTTTCAAGAAATAGTAGTTCAATTTTTAATAGTTTTTAAGAAAAATCAAAGTTCATGCTATTGTTTTTTTGAAGGAAAACTCAAAATATTGAGTTTATTTTTAGAAGCAGATCATAAACAATTTTTATAGTCCTGCACAAACTTAACATTTATTTTTCAAAATAAATAAGAAAAAACACAATAATCTAAAAAACAATTTCTCCATTAAGATAATCAATTTTCCAAATGTCAAGCAATAGACCAGAAAATACAATTGCATTATATCCTATTGTCAGTAAGTAAGTTATAGCATTAAACTATATATAAATTGAACTTTGAATAGAAAATTTAAATCTAAAATATTATTCTAACAAAGTTTCATATATGAATAAATTGCAGTCAAAAAAGATATTGTGAAATAACAATATATAATATAAAACTATATATATATAACTAATGTTGGCTTATAATCATTAGATTTTGGAAAAGTTTTGAAAACAATAAATATAAATTGAGCACAACTTTTATAGTTATTTGTTGAATGAGAAAAAAAAGAAATTACCTGCCAATAACTCGAACAAAAATATAAATATGATTGATTTCCAGCCTCTAATTAAAGTGCATTTAGTAGTTCTCAGCATTAAATACCAAAAGTCTAAATAATTGAATCCAACAGAGCGTACGTTTATATGTCTTACATTTGTTAGTTTGCCATAACTCTCGCACTCATGTTTTATAGCTTTAGCTCCAAGTAATGTATATTTAGATAACTCTTTGATTTCTTCGTCCACATCAAACTTATTGTTATCTTCTATTTCAGAACTATTTTTTGTTTTTGAAGCAACTTTTAATAGTATTTCAATCGGAACTTGTCTTTCAGTGATGAAGATTTTGGAGTTTAAGAGAGATTCTCTGAGTTCTTCAGGTTTACCATTATATACACAGTAACCACCTTTTGATAATACATATAGTGAGTCAAACATCATGAGAACATCAGAATTTGGCTGATGTATTGTTGTCACTATTCCTATGGAGTGATCACGAGAAACATTGCGAAGACAGTCGATTACCTGAAATCAGTTTTTCAATTGAAGTTTTCAATTATCAAAAATATAAGATTGATAAAAGTCTAAAATTCATTTCTAGGCGTAAAAATCATGTTACAGTTTTGAAGAGTAATTTTAAAATTTTCTTTAGCTGTATTAAAGAGTTTAATTTTTTAGTGCATTTGGAGTTTAATTTATTTTTATAACATAACTTAGTTTGATATTTCTGATTAATCTGAAAAGTTTGCTTAACTATTCTTTGGTGATACAGTCCATCCCGCTTATAGTGAATGGGTCGGTGCGGCCGAAACCGTTCACTATAACCGGGATTCACTGTAAGCGTTCTGAATTCCTATTGTATTTCATAATATGTTCTGAAACAATCGTTCACTATAAGCAGGGATTCACTATAAGCGGATTCACTATAAAGGGGTTAGACTGTATAATGAGAAATAAAGGTAATTTTTCAATTAAATTTCAAATACTCTAAACTAAAAAATTAGAGAATCAATACATTTATCAATAATAATTAAAAGTCTAAATAGATATTAATCCAAACAAACAGGACAACCAATTATTCTATAATATTAAGACTTTTCAAATGAATCTAAAACTAGAAAAATATTAATTTACAGTTTGCAAAATTGAAAAAAATATTGTGATAAATTGATATAATATGAGCTTTAGTTTATGAAAAATTTTCAAAATAAGACAAAATAAGTTGACAGAGAAAAAATTGAATGACCTGTTCCGCAGCATTACTATCGAGACCACTGGTCGGCTCATCGATGCACATAATATTAGGTTTATTATAACCAATCAATTCTAGTGCTATAACAATGCGCTTCTGTTGACCACCACTACAATTGAGGATCAAAGTGTCGGCGCAATCCGTTAGTGTCAGATCTGAAATAAGTTTATTGACATTTTGGTTGTGATCAAAACCAATGCTGTTTCTGTTGAGCGAATCAGTAGATATATGCGATCTGTCGATATTTGACTCATTATCCGAATCTTCATTCAAGCCGTGATTCTTAATTTTTGATGCATAGAGTAGTGACTCTTTAGTGGTCAAACCCATTAATAAGTGTTCTTTTTGGTCTTGAACAATAAAGCATGAATCTATAGCACGGTTTGTGCTCACATATATCTCTGTCTCAGAACTTAAACCACTTTCAATTCGCCCATTAATGCATCGCAAAAGAGTTGATTTTCCTATTTTACAGCATAAATAACATTCAAATTTCAAATATTGATCAAATTATTAAAAAAAACTCAATCAAGAACATGAACGTTTGGGAATAATTTGTTCACATTCGAGTTTATCTTAATATCATATTGAGATTCCAATGATTCTTCAGTATATAAATACTACCTTTAAATGAGTATTATCTAAATAATTATTGATATTCATTGTTAAGAGCGAGAGAATTGTCAAACTATTTTTTGATACTATATTTCGAATAAGGTGTGCGATTTCTCTACAAATTAAAGTTATTTTAATTCATCTCTATCTCATTCACATTTAAAACATAAGTAACTTTAAAGTTAAGTACTTTTACGCAATAAGATATATAAGTTAGGCTTATATTCTTATTGTATAAGATAAAGCTCTTGAAGTTATTTCAATGTTGAGTACGAGTGTAGTAGGATTTCGTACTTTATAGCAAATGTCTCATATTTACAGTTTCTTTAAATATTGATGTGAACTTCGCTCATATACTCATATTAAAAGTTCAAATCTCCTTCTCTTTTAGATTCCAGTGCTTTGTATAAACTTTATCTACTTTGAGGCTGAGTATAAAATATATTTTCTTCTTTACAAATCATTTTCTTAAGAAAACATATCAATATTACTAAAAATTTAAACAAAAGGGAGAATTAAAACCAAAAATTAATTAATTAAAGGAAAAAATAATCATCAAATGTAAGAAACTATAAACTCAACAAAACTTTTTTTTGGTCAGATTTGAATCGATTGAATTGAGATATAAACTAATGAATATTTCTGTGGAAATTAATAATTGATATGAAACCGAATTGAGTTAAATTTAATTAGAAAGAAAATCAAAATCCAAAAATAAAAGAGAAATTCATACATGAAAATTTGAATAACTTTGAAACTAATCTTTCGGTTACTTTTCTACTGAGCGCTGCAATATCTCGCATGAGAATGTAAAAGAGAAATTCATTTACATTAATCCTACACTCACTAATAGAAATGAAATAACCTGAGAGCTTAACAACCAAATAAAGTTAAGGTTATTGCGAAATATATCAATATATCTATTAGTAGTTGAACTTTAAAGCGAGCCATATCTCAGTCAAATATAATTTGACTGTAATTCAAAAACTTTTAGATTAAGAAAACTTAAAATAAATAAAAGAGAAGTAATACTGACCACAACCACTCGGACCCATAAGTCCTGTAATAGTTCCAAATTTAATCTGACCCGAAATATTTCTCAGTATAGTTTTAGTCTTTCTTGACATGAATAGTTGTGGTGAAAATGTGAGGTTAACCCATGCGAGACCAAACTTGACTCGTTTCTCATTTCTTGCAAGTGTTGTCACAGCTGAAGATAAGGCTGAGCTCGCGATTGAATTGGTAGGTGTTGGAGCTGATGATGGACTTAGTTTGGATGGATCGAGAATACTTTGATTTAAACGCTGTGTTTTCTTCTCTAATATGTCGTTTAGATTATTATAGGAACCACTCAGTAAATCATTGATTCCATAACTATCCTGAGAAGTAGTCGAATCATCGCTTTAAAGAAAATTATTATTTTAACAATTTTATCTCAATTATGTAAATATTGTACAGCATTTCAGTTATGAAACTCAATAGTCCTTAAGAGCTTGTCATTATTCATGTTTCACTATAATTTTGATCAATTATTTAGTTAAAAAGCAAATTAAGCGTGAAATCAGAACATTTTATAAATGTTGTAATAGATTTATATAAGATTAATATTATTTAATTAAATGATTAAACTTCTTGAAAAAATAGCCGAATTGTAAACCCAAAAAATTGAAGTCAACTTTTACGCTTGAATATAAAGCTATTCATTATATTGAAAGAATTAGATAATTAAACTTCAAGTTATGGGATAATTAATGTTTAATTTGAATTTATTCTAGCACTGAATTAGTAAATAAAATTCAATCTTTAATAATAAATTTAGGCTGTTTAGAAAACAAAATATTGATGTAAAAATCTTTGATTGAAATTACTCAATATATATGTTATATTTAGATCGTGAATGATTTAATCCTGTCTAATTAATGTGTTGAATCAACTTTTAAAGGTTAAAGTCAGTGATTTAAGAATCAATTACAGTTTTCATTTCATGCTAATAGTTGATAGAAGTGACCTAACTTTACCTTAATTAGATTAAATCGAAGGTTTGGTCAATACATTTATTAGATAGGATTAAATGATTCATTACTCTAAATATAACATATTATATTCAATGTATAAAGTTTACAAAATATAATATTTTTATTGCTTTTCATAATCATTAAAAATCTTTTACAAGTGTTTAGTTGAATGTGAAAAATAGAATCAATAGAGAAGAAAAATGAATATTAGGAAATAAAGTTGAAGAATATTCTTTAAATTGATGAACAAGTTCAACATAAAGAATTAACAACTCAATAAACTATTTAAGTACAATTCTTTTAATGATTAATTTACGGAAATATAAAACTTAAAATATTTAAGAAATGAAATTTGATTTTTGAAATAAAGAAAATTTGTTTACCGTTCCATTTTGACTGTATAGCTGATAGAATACATGGAAAAGTTAAGAGAAGAATTTATATATCTTTATCACAACAATTGCTCTCAGAATCTAAATTATATTCTTAAATATTCATATTGAATGTCATGAATTCTATGAATATAATACGCAGAGAACTACGCAAATATAATAACTAATTTTAGGGCAATAAAAATTATTTCTGTGGATTCTTAACGATGATATTGTCTTATTTTACGTGCTTTATATTCTGTTGTTTTATTGATTTACGTATACTTGTAGTGAAGGTTAGAGAATAAAATAAGGATTGATTTGAATATGAAAATTCCATTAAAATGAATATTTTATATGGATAATAATCTGTCACATTATGTCAGTTTTCGTAAGCAAACCACTAATGCTTTTACAAACGAACTCTCCTTTTACTATAACTAATTTAGGTTTTGAACTTTCATTTTTATAGGTCATTATAAGAAGTTCATTATCAAGTTATTATGCGAATTACGTGAACTTTTCTAGAGTTTGTTCCAAATATCAGGTATAATGTTTTGATAGATTAGAAATTAAAATATATTCACTCAACAAATATAAATAATGAAATAGAAGCGTGTCTTAAAGAAGTTATGGTGAAAAGTTTATGCAAAAAAAATATAGTCATGCAATTCTTTTTTAGTTTTTAGAGATTCTAATTTCACTTCAATTTTCAAAAAGTCATTTAATACAGAAAAGTTTACAATAAACAAATCTCAATGAGCTTTAATATTCTAACAATTATCAAATACTGTACAGTATTTGAACATTTTTGCAAGTTTTAAAAGAATTAAAAGTTTAACATTATTTATGATTTGATATATTCACGAGATTTTTAGTGCTTTAGTTTATCCAGTTTGATAAGTGCGTGTCAGCTGCATATGAACTGCAAAGTCTCTCAATAAAAAATTTCAAAGTTATAAACAATAAAGTACAGGTATATTTCATACGATGCCTGAAGTAGAGAAAGTTTATACCTCGCACTCGAATGTAAAAGAGAACGAGAATTAGATTGTGATTATAATGAAATTTCCGAAATTCTTTCACTCATTGGTATGTAAAACAAAATGTCAATATTAATAGATTAACTAAAGAAAACCTCAATTTATTATGAAACAGAAAACATAATTAAAATTTTTAAATCAAGCCAATTATCCCAATTGAACTTTTTATTTCTTCTATTCTTTCCTTTAATTCAAGAAAACAGTTATGAGAGTTATGAAACGCACTATCGGTCACACATACAAATGAATACAAGAGTTTATTGTTGAGTTAAACCATTTTTTCAGAGATTTAATATTCATTAGACGTGTTTTAGCAATAATATTACACTAATTGTGAAATTAGTTCGCCATTCAGTTAGTCAGGCATTAACATAGTTTGGGCTAAAAAATACAGTTTAGGCTACTTTGAAAGTTGTAATTAAAATAAATAATTAAAATTAAGTTCAAAACATAATTCATGAATTTTTTATCAAATAAATATATATGCAAATGTAGAAATATTTCATTTGAAAAAGTATTTAACTATAATTTATTCATCAAATTATTGTATCGAAAAAAAGGTTTACTGTATATCCATTTTCCGCTAAACAATTAGTGAAAATTAACTTTATTTAATTGCGAGAAGTTATTCGGTAAATGTTAAAGTCCTTGAGTACCACATGTTTATTATACTAAAATAATCAGTATATAAACTAAAATTTCTGATTTCACTTTATTATTAAGAGCTAAATAGATTTGTTTCAAAGTTTTATATAAGAAGTTTTTCACAACAAGTGCAATGAAATTCATTCTGCTCTTAACAGTGTTTGCAGTTTTAATAGTGTGTGCCATATCTGGCCATAGTTTAGGCCACAATTACGGTTACGGACACGGACATGGACACGGAATATATGGATTTCCAGGTTCTTTGAAAAATATTTAATCCTCTTCTTTATTGGAGTAATTAATGTTGAGTTCAAAATTTGATCAGTTGGACGCGTATGGGGTTATTCGACTCATATAAAGCACCCGATCAAACATTATAGCCACCAGGTTGGTCACGGCTATGGTTTAGGTCACGGGTACGGACATAAGCCATATGGATATGGTTTAGGACATGGTTATGGTCATGGATTGTATGGGCAAGGAATTGGTCATGGCTATGGAACTGGTTTAGGTCATGGAGGATATGGGTTGGGTCATGGAGGATACGGTTCCGGTCATGGGGGATACGGGTCCGGTCATGGAGGATACGGATCGGGTCATGGGGGATACGGATCGGGTCATGGGGGATACGGGTCTGGTCGTGGCTATGGCCATAACATTGATCATGGATACGGTCACGGCGGAGCGCTTAAATATGGTCACGGAGGACCACATGGTCTAGGACAGGGTTATGGTGATGGAGGTCATAGTAAAACTTATAGAAATGAAGGCCATAGTAAAGTTCACGGCGGCAGCAAATTTGGTGATTTAGGAGGACTTGAATTTCTCGGAAAGTATATCTAAACAAAATTTTTTTTTATTTTTCGAAATAAATTATTATCAATGTTTTTTAAATATTTTTCTCATTTATAAAATTTCTCATCATATTATAGTTACTTAATATTACGTTTATTCTCATTAAAACTGTTTGAATCTTGTTATATCATTATAGAAAATAAGTTTTATGAATTGTATGATGACATATCTGATGCTTAAAATAAATATTTTCAAAAAATTTAACTAGAATTTAGTGCTCGGTGTCGGGTTTCGATCGGAAAAAATTTCTCGAGTCTCGAAATTTATTTCCATGAGTTTTATGATGGTATTTCAGGAAAATGATTTACTTAAAATCAAATTTTTGGAGTTTCTGTAATACAGAAATAAATTAGATTAAAGTTATAAAACCATAATTAGTGATGAAGCTGTTAAATAGAAATTGTAAGCATTTAATGTTTTCAAGTTAAAATGTAACCAAACATTAAGAGTTGAACGATTCAATGCTCTAAATTTTTTATCTTTTAACGTTTTTGAAAATTCGAGAAATCGAAACTCGAAGGGGAAATATTTCGTGACTCGAGAAACTAATTTCTCGAAAATACCGACCACTACTATAATTTATTTGAATATTATCAAGAAATAATTGATTCAATCCGTTTTGTGAACTTTGCTTGATTTTGCAGGATTAGAGATTGACGAAATCGAAAGATTGCTTGGCCTCGATATGAAGAGATAATAGAAAACATATTCTAATACTCTAATGATTATTTGACTCATATCTTCAATGAAAAATCTTTTTGAAGCCAAATAATTCACAAATTCAAGTTGTCTGCAATTCTGACAATTTGAAGACAGATCTAAATCAAAGATTATTCAAGAATGTTTGAATGAAAATTAACAAAAGTCAAAAATTTTCATCAGGAAAGACAGAAATTAGTTTTAAGAAAATAGACAAATTTTGTGAAAAGTTATTTATTTATTATCTAATTTTGATTAATGACTTTATTTGTAATACAAAATAATATAAT
>JAQFZT010001701.1:0-14020 GCA_034696325.1 Camisiidae sp.
GTGACTACACACGATTTAATGATTCTTTTTAAATGCTTACAGAAAAGGATGAGTTAACTTTGAAAAAATTCCCCATTTAATAGATAATAATTAGAATGAGTCATGTTATGCAATAGAGAAGTTCCAACTCACTGGTAAGGGCCAGAAATGAGTTGGCCTCAGGGCAGCACAAATTAATAATAGCTTAGAACCTATTTATTTGAATTTTAAGTGTTATTTTCCCCTAAAGTATCAACAGTTTTGAATGTGTGTGAGGGCCAGAAAAAGCAGTGATTGGGCCGCCAGTTGGCGATGACTGAGACGGAGCATGAAATCTTGTTAAGCTCTTTATTAGCATTAATTTCCGTGAATTTTATCTATTCATCTCAACTGAGAAACTAATTGGATTTCATTTGTTGCCAATGTATAACTCAAATTGACTCCAATTGTTTCGCAAACAAATTCATATTCAATGATAAATATGTTGGCATTCATTTCAGTATAAATGAGTCAATCAATAAATTTGAAACTATTTTTAAATGAAAATAATGTGAAAGCAAAACATATTTGAAGTTCTCATTGATATATAATTAAAAATGTTTAAAAAAATTTAAAAAACCATTAAATGAAATGACTTGAAGGTAAAAATAGTTTATGGTATTTATGAATATGAACATTATCTCAACATATGATTAACATATGAGTGCACTTCAAGTTTCATATAATTTATGAATACATATACAGGTATAATATGTATAAATAGAATTAGTTGTTATCGACACCACACAAAGTCTTCTTTATAACAACTTTTAACTCATTCAACAATCGAAAAGTTGGAAAAATAAATGACGAAAATATGACGAAAGCAAACATGAGATAAAAAGTATTTTGCAATTCTATTCATTTAATGAATGTATTATATATTTTCAAGGCCTGAAAGGAAAAATTTTAGAGTTATTAAATTAATTCGAGACTTATTTCTTCGAAAGACTGACTTTTAGTGCTAATAATTCTTCGTTATTAACTTGAGATAAATAAAAATCTTTAAAGACATGACAAGCGCTTCACTAATAGTTAATCTGAACTGATTTTACATTAACTTTTCCATCGAAATCACGCCGAAAGCAAGTCATACGAGATTTAATTGAAACTTCGCTTCACTTCTAAATCTAATAGATTTGAAAAATGATAATTTGAATATTTAATAACAATAATCAAAGATAACGTTCTTTCGCGTCATTCAAATAACTGTTTTCAACAAATGGTCTTTTGTTTAAAGAACAAAACAAAATGCAAAGAATTTTATATACAATTACTTTCTTTTCTATTTTTATAATCATTACTAATGCTGTCTTAAACTAATGCCAACTCTAATGCTTAAAATAATTGCGATCTTAAGTAGTTTATAATTATAGAATTGAGTGTAAACTTAACTTTAATGAAATTAGGTTTGAATCGAGAAAATTATAGTCATTTTTCATATGAATTCTTAGCTTAAAATCTAAATTTCTATCAATTAATTGCGTTTTACTATAATTACTATCAGAACTTATTTCCGCAGTAAAAACCATATAATTCTAAATATAATTTTCTGTAATTTAATGCCAAAAGAGTTATTTTAAAATAAATTCCTAGTTTCAGAATATTTGGAAGAAATAAAAAAATCCCGAAAACAAAAGGTTGTCTTTGGGAAATAAATGTTTTCCTCAAAGTGTATGGAGACATAATTAATAGCTATCGTGTAGAAAAAGGGCATAAAAGTGTTTATTAATTTAGAAACCGATGTATTAATAATGAACTCCTTAAGCAAGTCTTAAAGAGGTTTTTAGTGAGAAATTGGCGGTATTTCTTGCGGTTTGACTTAAGATTTGGTCCGGAATCGATCAAATTTGGACAAAATGCATATGAAAAGTTAGTCACGGATCCATTGATATAATAATAAGCTTCAAAGCCCTAATAATAGGTCAAACAGAGCAAACCTATCAATTGTCATGACAACGAAGATATAGCTATAATATCGGTCACTAAAATTGTTTTTATGCCAATAATTTCGATATGCGCTCAAAGTTAAGAAAAGGAAATAGTGTTTAGGGTGAAGAAGAGTTAATGCTATGTTTTCAAGACTTTGATTTACATTAAGCAAAATATATTGCATTTCTTGACTCTCTCTTAATCTATTTATTTCTCTTTTCTAATATTCGGGTTTAAGTTAAGGGATGAGAAGTTCTAGTTTTTTAACTCAATTTATTTTCTCTCTTCAGAGTATGTTTCCAGTGATTCAGTTCTTGAGAAGAGCTCTAAGGATTTGTAACTATATTTAGAATGTGTTAAAAGAGAAGACATGAAAAAATAAGTCCAAAAATATTAAACGGAATAGGAATAGAAGATTAGAGACATGTTATAGTATTTAAGTTAGAAATAGTAGTCATATATAAGCGCTTTTCACTTGAGAACATACGACTGTCGACAATACTATACAACTTATGTTACAATACAGTTAACTCTCATATAAAAGTTTCATTTTCTATCAAATAACAAATCTATTGCTCTCGAAATCTGTCAAAAGTCAAAATTAGTAACAGTTAAACGAAAGTTGTCTTAAATATAATGAGTTATAAAGAGTGGTTTTTGACAAACAATTAGATTAAGAGAAAATTGAATATAAAAGTAGAGAGTATTATATGTTTTAATGGATTTTTTTGGTTGAGTTCCTGTACATGAAGCTGAGGGCAAACCCTAGAAATAATCGATAATAAGGCACCGAAAGCGAGAGACAGAGCTCTCTCTACTCTATGTTTTGAAGCCATTGGAAAAAAGGGTTTTCTATTCAAAGTCTATAAAGAATTATATGCTTTCAAAAGCAACACAAAAATCAATGAGAAGTCTTTGGAGAACAAGAATTCATTTTTGAATTAAATTGTGCTAAAAATAGAAACTTTAAACAATTTCTCAACCAATAAGTTAATGAATTGACTGAATCTTAAGATGAAAAGTGTGTGAATTGAATGTTGTGAGTGATGTCTTTGGTAGTGATGCTTTGTAGTGATGTTGTGATAGTTTGTTGTAATAGTTATACGGTTTCTATTTATAGATATTCTTTGAAAGCCTTTTATACTACTATTACTCGATTCTATACCTGAAGCTCAATATGAGACAAATCAATAGGAGTCAAAACAGGAAGAAATGAATCCCTGTTTCAACGCATAATATCATAGCATTTATTACAGCATTCATTGCATTATTACATGTCAATCATTGTATGATTGACTCCAAACATACCATTAAATGTCCCCCGAATTATGATTATCTTCTTCTCTATCTTTCCGTTAATAGTTTTGGATCAAAACAATTGTCAAACAATTTCTCAATGAATTATTAATAGTTTGAATAAACATTTATTGCAATAATAAGTGGCCAGAAATTAAAATCACTTCAAATTGAGTTATTTTGAGTCAAATTTTCTCCAAATCTTCATCAAAATGATTAACACAATTACATAACTAAACATCGCTTAATATGATTGAGAAATACTTTATCCGATTATTATCACTATTTATCTAAACTTTATTTATAATATCGATAAACATTAGAGAAAATAATATCTTTATTTACTTTATTATCAATACATCGATAGAAATGAGTTTATATTATGGTTATTATTATTAATTAATAAAGTCTTGATAGAGAGGAGAGAATAATTGAAATTCAACGTAAACAGAGAAGACTTGACACAACTCTTGTTTGAATCCCTCTCTCCCTCTCTATCTCTCTGTATTGACACAACTCTATCATTGCTCTTTGAGAGCCTTTTTTACAGCACAACTGAGTGTTAGCTTAAAAACCGATATATGGGTCAAAACTGAAAACAACTCTAACGGAGAAAATGATTCTCTTCTCTAAACTTATTTCTCTCTCTAGTCATTCTCTCTCATACTCTTTGCATTACTCAATCGGAGGATGCGCTAAACGCAAGCGTACTTTAACCAAACTCTTTACTACTTCTCTCTCATTCTCTCTCTATTTAACTGCAAAATGATTTCTTTAAAAATAGCACATTGTGTGCAACTCTATTCACAAAAGTTATTTTCTTTTCCCTTTTTCCCAATTTCTCTCAACAAATACGAGAAAGTTTTAGTCAACTTAAAGTCAACTTTTCTTACAAATCTTTCGCATTCAATAATTAAATAAAAGTTTGTTTTCTTTCATTTAAGCGCTTATTTCGAGTTTTTGGTTACAGAAATTATTTTCAAAAACAACAAAATATAAAAACGTAGAAATTTGAAGCTTTTCTTACATTTATAAATGATATATAAATGTTGTGTAATATAGCATAACATTTCGTGGAAAAGTATTTTAGGTAACATTGAGGGTGTGTTTAGGGGTATGAATGGGGGCTTCTTTACAAACATAAATAGGACTTTCATGAGACTTTACACTTTCTATTAATAGCAATAGACAGAAAGTTGGCATCACAAGTGATTTTAACAATAATATAGGTATATATACAGTTCTGTATATTTATAATGAACAATATATGGTTTATAACTAAAATATGCTTAACTTGTATTAGACATGTTCAAAGTGCCCAAAACCCGGCCCGACTTCTAAACGCTAAAATGGCCCGAAGCTTTGCAACGACTAAAACTTAATTAAATTTTATTCAAGTCTCGATAAGACTATAGAAGTTCGAGTAAGGAATTTATTTGTTGTATGTCTTTCTTAAAAGACACTTTTTTGTATGGCTTTTGTACTCCAATAACAAAATTTCAAAACTAATTCTTGAGATATTTTTAGCATTTTAAGACTGACTCCTCCAACCAGAACCCGTCTCTGTCCAACTCGGAAATCTTTGACTTTTAGAGGTGAGGTCCAACCCGCCCGATTACTTCAATAGTTTGATGCGCACCTTTAACTTAAGTATCGGATCTCGAGTCACGACAAAAAATTTCATGTCAATACAATTCTTCTCGAGTCTCGATTCCTATGAATTTTACTTTATTTGATTATTACTTCAGAAGTTAATTAAAGACTAGTGAATAAACACACATTTGAATAAAAAATTGCAAACATTTCAACAATGAATAACTAAATGCTTAAAAATAGTCAAGACTCGGCCGAGACTCGAGAATCTGATTCTCGAAAATATGAGTTCTTAAGAAAATGTGGCTCTTAAGTGACTCGATGTAATGAATTTATGAAAAATGTTAGTTTTAAACATAAAAACAAGTTGAAAAAAATATAAGAAGAAAGTATTAGAAAGTTATTTAATGCTCTGCACCCGCTGTTAAGGCATCGCATCCAATAATAACATTCAAACTGAAAAGTGTATTAATAAGAAAGAGTAATGATTAGTTTTGATGGGTTTCTATTTATAACGCTTAAAACTATTTTGCGTTTATGATAAGACTAATACTTTCTTTACACTAATGTCTAGTGACCGACAGATAATTTATTGCTGACCATACCATAAGGCAATTATCGTAAAGTAACAAACGTTTTATGCCTTCCAATGCTATCTCATTTATTAATAAGGATTACTATTTTTAACCCACAGGCAAAACAACACAATAAATAAATAATTCAGTTTATGGCATAACTTTATGTACAGTTACGAGAGGAAAGTTATGCATCCATCAGGAGGTGATGAGGATTCATAAGGTTTGACAACTCATAACCACTACTCAATGCTACCATTCAATGCTATTACTCATTGCAATTTCTACGTTTCCCCTTATGTTTGATCTGAGTTTATGACTTGATCTGAAGGGATCTCTGCATAACTTTCCTCGAGTAACTGTACAACTTCATTATTTAATTCAAAGTTTTTCTATGAGTATTAGTTTCAGTTGAGCGTTAGATAAGTTATAGGACATGTACAATTAGTCACTTATAAATATGAGAAGATCCCCAAAATTATGGTGATAAATTCAGATTAAACATGAAAGGTTATTATAATTAAGACATATCTTTAAGTCCCCAATTGTACTTTATAGAGTTTTATCAATCTATATAATGTATTAATAGCAAAAAATATTAACATTTAATATATATTATTTTTCAGGTAATAACGTCATTGTCCATCTAAATTAGTGCAGTAAAGTCTCTATGTATGCAATCTTTTTCCAGGTAAAGATGAGAATTTTTGTGGATTTTCTCTGCTTCTGTCGTGTCATAAACAATAACTGCTGGACTGATTTTTGAGAAAAAGCCCTTCAAAGTTGAAACACTCGCTTTGACTCGCATTATAAACCTTTTATTCAATGTTCAATTTTGAAAAATGCAAAAAACAGTAAAACTACTTTATAACATATGTTTTTATTACACTTTACAATTGAATTATCAGTCATTTAAAGTTTAGAACTCAAGTTACGAAAGTTTTATTGGATTTGAAACTCTTCTTCATTGATAAGTTTTAAAAAACTTATTCAGATTCAAAACCTTAATCCATAAAAATCTAAATGATGTTGAATACTAAGATGCGAATACATTGAAACTTTCTGTTATCGGTTAGTAATAATCATTATTTGTTTATCTCATAATATTTTTCGTTTATTAAGACTGTCTCTGAACAATTAGTTTTTTCAATAGATAAGAGTTTGAAATTCAATAAAAATTTTAAAATCGATGCTTTAGATATAATATTTAAAAGAAAAATATCTATAAAGTAAAAATTAAAAACTCAAATAACTTGTTTTACTATTTAGCCCACATGTTAAACAATAAATTATAGAATTTAAAGATCATAATATACTTTTCAAGAGACTCAATAAGTGCCCAACGACTCAATCATAGAAATCGGTTGAATTGTTCAGCAAACAGTTTTGTGAATTTAATTCATTTGATTTTTATTAGTAATTAATAAATGTATTTCAATGTATATTAATTACGAGAAAGTTTTGATTAAATAAATATTAATTTAATTGAATGAAGATTTTGAACAAAGATAAGTGGATTAGACAATGGAGCAAGGTGAATATTTTGAAATCCTGTATAACTTGCGGAGCAGGAATATATGGGTGTCCAGGTTCGGGTGCTGGTTAGCCACTCTCCAGAAATTTAGATAATTACTCTCAGACTTCGTATTAAATCATAATATTTATTATTGTAATTTATTTTTATCGATATTTGTTTATGTTATCGCTCTAAAGGTCATATTAGATGTGATGCAACATTTTATTTAAATAGTTTGAATATTGATTTTTCTTCTATTACGTTTGTTTTAGTATTTCTTAATGCAATTTCTTTCATTTTCACTCTTAAAAAAGTTTCATTTCACCTGCTTTTCATTTTTTAAAGCAAATTATTTGAGTGCTGTTCAAATTGATTTTACCTTTGCTTTGAGAAACTAAACATCATTTCTATTTATATCATACCTCAATTGAGATCAATCGATAACAGCATTATTTATTTCAAACTCAGTTCTCATTTATATTTAAAATCATAAATATTTCGATGTTAAAAATCTTTCAAAAACTCGAAAATAAGTTAAAGCATATAATGATGAAAACATAATTGTTTTCAGTTAATCGTTAGGTTTTATTTTTAAGAAACTTTATTAATGTATGCAATTTGAATGATTGGACTCATAAATTGAATCCAAGTATTTATTTAATCTTCAATTCGCAAAGCTCACAAAGTACACTGTGTCACATATATATATGGGACAAGAATTAACCAAATCGTGTTTTGCAAAAATTTATCATTTAGAGGTACTTATACGGCGCGACACCAGAATCATCTAAAAATAGGTGCAATCGATAGCACTTGACGAGATGAATCGAACCATATCTATTTTAGTGGGTCCACCCATTCATAAGATACGCCTACTTTTCAAAATTCAAAATTTAGAATTAAGTGAAATGAATCAAAATAAAGCAAAATTAAGTAAAATTAAGCATTAGACATCACGTATTGACTTGTGTCAGGCTGTAAAAGGTGGTCATGCGGAACATTTATAAATTTTATATTTTGAAAAGTAGGCGTATCTCAAGGGTTCCACAAAAAATGGTATGGTTCGATTCATTCGTTGAGTTCTATCGATTGCGGGTTTGGTACGGTTTATCGACAAGACCGTTTTATCGACAAGACCATTCTATCGACAAGCAACAGCAAGTGACGACTTAGGCTAAAGCAAATTGAGTTAGTTTTACTCTGCTGAAGCTGACTTTTGCAAAAAACAGTCGTGTAGATAAAACCGCCGTGTTAATAAAACGGTCTTGTCGATAAAATGCACGTGTCAATAAAACGTCCTTGTCCATAAAACGATTTTGTCGATAAAACGATCTTGTCGATAAAGATGACTTGTCGATAAAATGCACTTGTCGATAAACTTGATGTCGATAAGCCCATCGATGGCACATATTTTTAGATCTGTATGGTGTCGCGCCCTCTTAAGTACCTTTCAAATATAAATTTTTTCAAAACACTATTTAGTTATTTCTTGTTCCATATATATGTTACACAGTGTATTGTTAAAAAGGTTCAACTATAGAAAAAATCTCATAAAATAAGTTTTATTTCAATTGTACTATTTTACTAGTAATCAATTAAAAATTAATGTGTTTTAAATTGTATTAAGTGGGTATTAGAGGTAATATTCGCTCTCAGGCTTCGCTTTTACAGTATATTTTTTCACTGATTTAATTTTTTTGCAGTTAATCGCTTTTTTCATACAATCTTTGTTCTCAACTTCACTTTTAAGTTTATGAATGAATACAAACAAATAATTAGTTATTAACTAATTTATAACTTTTATATGTGACCAATTTTTTGAAAAAGAATGTCAATATTCTGCGCCTATGAATGTATATAAATGTGTGAAATTTAATTCGTTATCATTTTAATTACAATATTTGATTTGAATTGGATTTGTAGGAAAACTTTAATAAAACTGTAAAGTTTTAAAGCAAAAATCATATGATGTAAACTAATTGATACTTTGAGTATAAAATAGATGAATTTTTCTACAGTTTTCTCATGAGTTTATATAATAATTTTGAAATATCAAACTATAAGCCGTAATCGCTGGCATTCCTTTTGGAAAAATTGGTCATATGATGATGATCTTCAAATCAAGACATGCTATTCAAAAATTCCTGTGCACTTGAGTTAAGTATAAATAAAGTAAAATAAACTTAAGTTACGCGTCAGTTAGAAAATATACGAGACAAGTAATAGCAGCAGAATTTGACTTACATTTAATAATTGGTAAAAAATAGAATCTTTCAGAAGAAAGTTTTTTAAGCACTACTTTTTTAAGTATGTTTTTAATAGAGCGAACACAAGAAAATTGAGAGAGAACTTGAGGAATAGACTATTTGTATTGAATGAAAATCCCCGATCAGAGACAGTTTAGTGCAGGTTTAGTGTATACATACATAGCTTTGGTTCGTAAATAGAAACTGCTATAAATAGACATCAAATACGGATACAGTATTGACGTTTTAGTGCAATCAACTGCTGCTGAAATAAATATTACAGCAAAAGTAAAAATGAATTCAACTCAAAACATTCACAGCAATAATCCTATGACTTGGTTTTCATTCGTTGAAATTAGAGATTTCAAATGTTTTCATTCTGTTGTTATTCAGAACTCATATCTCAAACTCAAATTACAATAGCATTCATCAAAAGCACGTTTATGCTCAAAATTAAATGCATTCAAATTACAATTCAATGAAAAATTCATTAGTTCTGAATGTCATTCTTCTACAGAGTTGAGGATTTCGTATTTGATTTAGAGATAAAATAATTTCTATTTTTCGATTTGTATTTACTCAGAAAGATTTTGGTTTGAAAAGAATTTCAACAGACCATTAGTGTGGGATAAAATGAGTTTTAAACTCAGAACTCAGTATAAATTTTATCAAAAATAACAACTAAATCAACACATTTTTTCATGAAATTCTAATGTCATTCAAGATAACTTTGAATTTTTACTGCAAAATTCGCCAATTCATCATTCAATTGTTATAATGATGAAAATATAAAACTTGTGTAATTGAGAAAATTATGAGTTTCGCAAAGCTTTTTTCAATCATTGATCACTTTTTTGAAGGTATTTATTTCAAAGATAATGAAAGATAGATTGGGCCTCAAAAGTTTTGCTTTCTATTTTCGGGTTTCTAGCCTCAGGAATAAGGATTTTTGTACTTTGAACTTTCCGACTTCGAGTCAAACTTACCATTTATTATTTGTCCAGATTCTGTACAAATTTATCAAAGTTTTCCCTTATAAAAAATTACGAAAATTTCAATTTCAATCAACAATCAATCAATTTAATCTTCAATAATCTGATTGAAAATGAATATTTTTTGCGTGATTTGATATTTTTTGATTAAATTCAAAGCAAGTCATATAAAAATTATAATCATTTAAGTTGAGAGATAAATATGATATCTTTTCCATCGAAACTTTGTTATTACAAAATAGCAGAAATAAATTGAACTTAAATACACAGCTATAAAGAATGATTTGTAAATTGTTGAATGGAATGAATTGCTGTACAGAGACGTCTAAATGTGTACAATACTGTACAAATGAAATGACTACCTTTGGTAACCTTTGGAATATTTTGCAACTATTTTGCAACTATTCTTAGGATGTGTTTCAGGGAATTTATACTGAATTATAAATTTGATAAGACTTTTGTTTTAAGCTTTTTTGATTATGAAAAAATCTGTGCAACTTTACTACTACTGAAACTGCTAGCGATGATCTTAACATATGTACTCCCGTGCATAACATGTTTTTGTATAGGACTTGCTTTGCAGGTAAGAGGCTTTGCTTTCCAAAATCATCGTTAGGAGTTTCAATAGTAGTACACATGTATACTGAGCTAAATTCTGTTCAATACAAGAAGACTCTGTACATATGGTGATCCCTACATCCTTTTTTTGAAACTCTGATAAAGTGATAAATCTCTGCGAATTAACTGTACTTTTATGACTTCTCGAGTCCCAAGTTTTGATAATCTTTCAATGCTTTCAATAGATTTTTGTTGTTTAATGACTGAAGTCTCAACTTTGAAATAATTCTCAAGTAACTACTTTGCATTCAAATGGTTTTACTTCTCACCTGTTGTTTAAATTGTTATTTTCGAGGTTTTCTACTAAGACTTTTCATTGAATCCTTAAGTAATGATTGAAAAGATGTGAAAAAATGTAATTACAATGAATCCCTCTTCTTGTGGTTAAGTAAGTACAGGTACCCGTATTATCGGTAGAGTGAACATCAATTTTCTCATATTTAAAGATATAATGGAAATGGAAATGGAAATGGAATATTTATTGCTCAATTATTCAACACTTGCATTTTGTTTTTATAAAGCTTTGTAACGAAACAATAATCCTTATATTAATATTTAAAATAATTATTATTTACCCCTTACTATAACCCAAATAATGATTGAACGCATACTAATCAATGAATGCTTAATGTAGAGTATTTAAGACTAAGTTGTTATGAGTCTACCAATTGTTATAAATTTAAGTGCACTAATTAAGTGCACATCAAGTAAGGCTTTACACCATTATTTACACAGATATTCATTAAATGAATTGATCCATAAAGTTGAACATTTCTAAAAGCTTATGAAGTTCCTAAAGACCAGGCTCAAGGGTGTGAGGCTCAGCTCAAGGCTCGAGCCTTGAAGAACACTGCTTATAGATCTAACGATTGATTCTTAAAATATATAAATGCATGACTTATATTAATATTTTGAGATTGTATTACAGTTATTACTTTTTACACAACTTTTCGCGTTATTGTCTAATGTAGAACAGGCTTAATGAAAATTTTACGAAAATTTGTTTGTTATTATCAGAAAATTATTAAAATATTGAGTTTACTTTTCTATTGATGAGATTTTTAAAAGTAATACTACTAAAAATGAATGAACTGACTATTAATAATAAGATAAAATGTTTCGAAACATCGGTACACCAGAATATTGGATGAATAAAATGAGCAAACACTAAGTTATAATATATTATATGCACGCAATGTATATCATAACTAAAATCATTATCAACTCAATCAATAAAACAATATTAATTGAACATTTAAATACAGTAGTAATTGCTAAAAATGACACTTTTATCGTATATGCAGTGTTCAAATTCTGTGATTTTCAAAGTTACTAAAGAAACCTAAAGCGAAAAAATGACAAAAACTTCTATAAACTATATTATTAATAATGTAAATGCTATTTCATGCAAGATTTTTATGCTATTTCTTACTATAGAAATCAGAACCATTATTGCAAATGACGCGCACATTTCATTTGAGTAAATATTAATAAAACGATTTAGAGATACGCGCAATAATGTGACTGATTTTGCCTTATAAAGAAAAAAAGTTTACCTGAGCAACGGGTTTGCGCAGTCATATTGAATTAAACTTCAAACAAATTAATCAACAATTAAGTCGAGTCAAAGGGTAAGAAAATTATTTAAACCAAACAATGATTGATTTTACAATTTCTGACTATTTTTCATGCATAACATTGTGAAACACGATGAATAATTTATTAGTGTTGCAGTTTTATCAGAAATTATATAAAAATGATTCATCACAAACGCCTATAATTACCAATTAAGTTGATAAAATTCATATTAACTACGCCCAGTTTTCTGTCATTAATTCAAAATATTGATGTTCAGTAAGTTATATATTTATTGTTAGTCAATGACAATGCCTGTATTTCCAAGAAAAATAGCAAAAAAATCGCAATTCTTTAGTTAAGTAAAAGTTCTATTAAAGCTCTGTTCGCTCTGTTAAAGCTATAAGACTTGTATTGAAATTTTTTTCAAATTATACGTTCAATTCAATTTTCAAATAAACTCTTAATCATTGGTTTTTATGCTAGAAATATGGTCTCAGATCGAAATGTCTAAAATCTATTTGCTTTAAAATATCTTTCGAAAAGAAATCATTTTCCAAACAATGTCTCTAATATTAACTTATCGTTGATAACAATTTTAATGTATGATTCATTTGAATCTTTAAGTTAAGGATAAAGTTATTTTTACTATAAATTGATTCATTAAACAAAGATAAAACTCAACACATTTTAACTGATACATTGTTATGAAAATTATTGAGAGATAAGTCAGAACTTTAAAACTAAACTCCAAACTCTTATGTAAATATGTTTTGAAAATTGAATGGGAATTTTGCTGTGGAATACAGGATACCGATAGAAGACATGCAGAGATCCCTACAGTCATAAACTCAGGTGAAATATGAGGGCAAACTTACAAATTAAATTTTAATGAGCAATAACATTGAATATCAGTAATAGTATTAGCATTGAATAGTGGTTATGAGTTGTCAAACCTTATGAATCCTCATCACTTCCAGAGTGATGGATACATAACTTTCCCCAATTGTACAGCATATCTAATGCCCTCTTTCATATTGTTATTGCAATAAATGCAAATTTCAATCTCAAAAATTTCCCGATTTCTTAAAGTTAAGTCAAGTTAACTGTCAGTTTTTCACAAAATTTCAATTTACTCAAGGTTTCAATGCGTATATTTTCAAATAAGCTTTGAATGAATGCTCAAAAATAAATTCAATCGAAAGATGATTCACTTAATTTGATTTACTTTCTGAATAAAAATTATAATTCTTTGACTTGAATATGGATTTAAGGTATTTCTCGATTTGTAAGCTCTTCCTGAAAGCCTGATCTGCAGCACAACCTTAACATTTATGCGAATCTATTTTGAGAAAAAGCAAAATAACTAGAACTGACCTAAAAATCGATTTCTTTATGAGTTAGAGCTAGTGTTAGGGATTTAACGTATTTATTTACCAGAATTATTTTCATTTATTTATATTTGCTTAAAACAGCATAACATTCATCGCAATCTTAATTAATTAAATATTATTCAAGTGTATTATACAAGAAGGTTTTGCATTGCATTATAAGATCTTATTTTAAGTCAAATTTAACTTTCTTTTCAAACAAAAATTTATCATTAAAGTAGGTTTTCATGATAAAACTCTAACAAATATTAAATATGAAATTTTAATG
>JAQFZT010001702.1:0-14018 GCA_034696325.1 Camisiidae sp.
AATTGAATTCGAGCACTAACTGTTTTTATTGTTGTTCCTTTTCATATGAATTGAGTTCTTTATGTTATATTTGTTTTCAACTCTTATTTATTTAACAGTGAAAATAAATATTTTAAATAAAAATAATAAAACTTAATTGACAGCCAAATGTTTTCAATCTAAGATGATCGCTAGGGCTATAAAAATGTGAACTAAATAATTGTTTATCTAAAAGAAAAGATTATGTAGTTTAGGCCCGAAAATTAAGTCACCATAAAAAGGACAATAGAAAAACTCAATTGAATTGAATTTGAGTATTTAATCCTGAGATGAATCTTGAGATCTAATCAATTGATAAATTTTGAGACTCAAGAAGAAATTTAATTGAGACCCTCGACCCTCGACCTCGACCCTCGATCCAGCTCTAACTAATATTATAAGAGGCATAATATTGAAACGAATAATAATGATTAATTTAAATGACTTTATAGGTAGTGCAAGAATATGAGAGAGCAGTAATATTCCGTTTGGGCCGATTGGGTGAGCTTAAAAACATCAGTTATTTATATACCTCTTTTCTCATTTCAATCATTAGTGAGAGGCGGTGCAAAAGGTCCCGGAATTTTTTTCATCATACCATGCATTGACTCTTATTGCAAGTAAGTTACAAAAACCTCTTTCTCAATCGCTTCAATAGCTTATGATAAGTCTTTCAGTGCAATTCATATGTTTGCAATATTTCGATCAAATGTCTCTCACGTTAAACTTATAAACCTGTATAAGTAAATCACTTACAGATCAACCAAATATTTGTAAATTTGCAACTACTTAATAAGAAAACTTTAACAAAACGATAAAATATCTCCAATTTATAAAAATTGACCCGAGTCTCAACTATTGGGTCAATTATTGGAAAGTCTCTCCAAATAATGAAACTCTGAATTTAAAGAGCGTTCACTGGAAGTTAATAGTATAGGATCTCATTTTATAATATTAGTTAAGGACAACTTTCCATTCCAATGTCGTGCTATTGGAGACCTTATACAATGCAGAACAAAAATAAGTCTTTAATGTACACATTATTAAAAATAAAAGGTATGAGGGATTCGTAACTCTATTCGTAGTCATACTTTTGAATACACTTATGCTTAAAAACACGTACGAACTAGTGATCATACCTTTAAGTGTCACATTGCGTACATTAATGACTTATTTTTGTTCCGCATCGTATAAGGTCTCCAATAGCACGACATTAGAATGGAAACTAATATTATAAAATGAGATCCTATACTATTTACTTCCAGTCCATGCTTTTTAAGTTGAGACTCGGGTCAATGTATAGTATTCTAAAGCTAAAGCATAAATTTTAATTAATTGTTTTCACTTCTCCTCAGAGTTGACTTGAGAACAGTATCATTCGATGTTCCGCCACAAGAGGTAATAAAATAAGTTCTGCTTTATTGATAGTTTCATAACTTTTATCAGTTTATTATTATTATGACAAAAAGCAAACATAGGAGTGATAATGACTTGTTCAAAGCTTAGGCTTACATTTCTCAGGTTAATAAGAATTATAAATTTCAAATAAAAACTTTCTACAGAACACTTCTATATCTGTTTTCACAGTTGAACTTAATTTTCTGTTCGCTCTCTTTACATGTTAATGATCCGAAAATTAGTTGTTGACTAAAAATAATTGAAAATATCATTATATATGTAAAATTATGTCACTCAAGATCGTGAGTGAATAATATTAAAAATGACTCTCAAATACTATGTATTTCTTAAGGCTTTTATTTTTACTTTCATTTAAATGTGAAGGTTAAACATGTAATGTTTTAACAAAACTTACTCTGAATTAATTTTGTGAGAACTCCAAAAAATTCATAACAAAAACAAGAAATACATAAATATAAAAGAATACTTATTTTAAATATTTTTCTAACCTTGTGTTAAAAATTGAAATTTCTGTATATAACTTAAGCACAGCTCTCATCTGTTTTACACTTTTGCATCAGATATGACAAGAGCGCTGACATTAGATGAAAAATTTAGTGAAGAATTAAGATTATGAAATGATTAACTTGTTAAATGCTATTTGATTTGATGTGTTATCTTTAAAGATTTTATCAAAAGATTCGGTAACAGTAGCAGTGGATGCTGTGGTTTACTATCGAATAAGTAACGCAACAGTCGCTGTATCTAATGTTGAAGATTACGGCCGATCCACTAGACTTCTGGCGGCCACTACTCTACGTAATGTATTAGGAACTAGAGATCTTTCACAAATACTTAGTGAAAGAGAATCTATTTCACATGTCATGCAATCAAGTCTTGACGAGGCCACTGATCCCTGGGGTGTCAAAGTTGAAAGAGTAGAAATGTGAGCAACTAATCAACTATCAGTTGAAGAATATCATTGATTCTCACTATTATTACTATCTTATTACAGCAAAGATGTTCGATTACCTGTTCAATTACAACGCGCAATGGCTGCAGAGGCTGAGGCGGCCCGAGAAGCCAGAGCTAAGGTTCACATCTTTATTATTTTGTATTTAAACTTTTTTACCTGATTTTATTTATTTGACTCCAATTTAAGGTAATCGCTGCCGAAGGAGAACAAAGAGCTTCTCGAGCACTGAAGGAAGCGGCAGAAGTAATAGCTGACACTCCGGCAGCTCTACAACTCAGATATTTACAAACCTTAAGTTCTATTGCAGCTGAGAAGAATTCTACGATTGTTTTTCCTGTGAGCATAACTTTACAATTCTAACTAAACTTCAAATATCTTATCTTTTTCATCAAAACTTAACATGTTTAATTGGAGTGTCAAATTTCTCAAAAGATTTATATCTATTTTCAGATTCCTATGGAGTTATTCAGTGGATTCATGAAAAGAACTCCACCCGTGTCGTGAATTTAGAAAAAACTTTGTGCTGATGAATAATTTTTTATTATGAGATATTTCATTCATTTTATTGAACAGTTTAGATTGAATGTTGAATTTGCTGATATAACTCATAATTTATTACTGTATACTATAATAATGCTCATAAAAAACAAACATAAAACTTGTTGGCTCTCTATTTCAACATAATTGGCCTGAATTGTAAGTAAAACTACATTAAGTACAATAAAGCATTTCTGGTCATTAATAGTTAATTATTGTTTTGATGACATTATATGTTATTTAAGAAATATTGTTCTCATTCAACGTTAAGCATTTTTGACGATTCAGATATTGTGCGTAACCTATGATTGAATATTGAAAATAAGTGGAAAGTAAAATTGATTTTGTTATAAATGATAATATTTTATCATTTATTAAAGCTTATATTGTATTGTATTTCAAGTGATCGAATAAAAACATACTTTATAATGAAATATAGATTAGAATTTTCAGGTTAACTATTGGTTCAACAATTTAAGAAGAATAACCTGTAGAATAAAACACATCATTCTCTCTAATATATGTCAAATCATAGACTTTATGCTTTTAAAGTTATTTTTCCGAATTTAAGTTAATTGTATTTCAAGTCATTCCCAAATCAATTGGTGTCTAGGAATGAGAAAATGATCTATTTGTGTAAATCCATCTTTGATTGATGTGAACTCTTAAAAATAAGGTTTTATGAAGAATTTAATAGCAAAATGTGAAGTTAACAGCATTTTATATAAAGTTACAAACCAAACAAATTTCTTTTTGATCTTCAATGAATTATTTATGAAGAATTTAAAGTATTTGATTTATTTCTGATGTTGAAAAGATCATAAAAGAATTGTACAATTTATACAACATTGTCTCTCATTGAATAACCCATACTTTGCTATTTGATTGAACACATATCCATTTATTGTTGAATTTTACAGTCAATTTATTGTAAAGTAAATTAAAGCTCGAATATCTTCAGTTAAAACAAATGGGCCCGACTTCGAATCCAAACGCCTGATTTGCTAACCCATAGTCTACGGGCCAAAAGTCAGTGATTGGCAAATGCATTGGTTTTGTCGAATGAATTATGAATTCTGTTTTACTTTCATCCGAACCTTTGCTCTATTTTAAGATAAATTGAAAAATGAATATAAGAATAAATTTGAAAACTGAGAGATGAATACTTTGCATCCGTCGGATATGACTTCTGGTTTGTTGACAGAACGATATCCAAATTCGTGATTGTTTTGTCCCAGAAATTTGACGGCAAAATCATAGGAACGACTCGACTGCGAGAACCAGGCAATAGAGTTGACACAATTGTATGTGAAGTTTTGATAGGCCTCATTGCTCAACAATCGAAGAAATGTTAGCTGTACTGAACCCACAACTTCGTAGGTTATCTTGAAGCCACTTCTCAATGAACTAAACCATCGCTCATTCCTCTCTTTTTTCCATGTAATGAGAGCTTGCTTTAAGTGATCAAAAAATGATTGTAAATCAATAACTATAAACTCGATATAAAGGTTTACCGAAGCTGTTTGTTGATCAGCGTTAACACATGTATGTCCACCGGCGCTCATATTACAGAAGACATGTATGGCATCATCATATACACCAAGATTGGGGTCAATCCAATACCAACCTATAAGTGATGCAAATAAAGTCACTTTGATGTCACTTTGATGTGTCTTTAATGATAATTGTCATATTTGATACCGTCATCAAAAGTTGGGTGTGCATAATAGATGTCACGACAACTTCGAGCTGGATTTGCTTTAGTGCCAAACGGTTTTTTCATACCATCGATCTCTTTACGCATTGCATATATGCTCGTGTAGACAGTCATCAGTTTATTTCTTAGTTCATCGTCGACCACATCTTTTTTATTTCCATTCTTTGGATCTGATTTAAAAACTTAAGATATTTGAAAATTCAAAACAATTAGTGACCAGAATTTTACTTAAAAAAGAAGAAAACATGAGCGGTGTCTGTGGTGATGATATCTGAGAAAATGATTTGTAATGATGTAGTTTTGGATCGACATCTCTTTTGTGTCGATAACCATAAGGACTTTCTCTTTCTAATAGCATCTCAGGTGGAATGGGAGGCGCCTCTCCTGGTGGACCTGTAATGCTTTGAAATGTTGTATTCAAACCTTGAATAAGAACTACAATGAATACCTGGCAGTCCTGGTTCTCCCTGAGTTCCGGGTTCGCCGGGCGGACCATCGTTACCAGTTTGTCCTTTAGGTCCGGTCTGTCCCTCCAGTCCTGGCTGTCCTTCTTGTCCCGGAGAACCAGATGAACCTTATAATAGAAAATATTGTTTTAATTATAGAAAATATTGTTTTAATTATAGAAAATTATTGTTTGTGTTAAATACCTTCGGGACCGATAGGACCCGTTTCTCCTCGCGGACCAATCGGTCCTGACTCTCCTTTCATGCCTGGCTCTCCTTTTTCTCCAACATCCCCCTTAAGATTGAAAGTTGATAACCTTATTCTCTGGTTTAATTTATAAAAAAACAAACCTTTCTGCCGGCTCGACCCATAAGTCCTCTGTGGCCTTTAATACCTGAAATTCAAAATTTGAATAATGAGTAGAATTACATTTAACATAAAGTTAGGAACCTTTCGCTAACCTTTCTCTCCTGTGTTACCCTTTTCTCCAGTTATGCCTTGAAGTCCCTGTATTTGAGAATTTGATGATTATATCCTTTCATAATAAGTTTTGATTACACACCAATTGTCCGGGTTGTCCCGCTTCTCCGGGATGTCCAGGCAGTCCGGGCTCTCCAGCCTTTTAATCAAATGTTTATTTGTTTGAAAAACTAATCAGAATTTTTCATGTTTACTATAGAGTAAAACATACCATTCCTTGTTGTCCTCTCTGTCCAGTTTCACCAATAGGCCCAACAGGTCCGAGAAGGCCTTGAGGTCCGATTTGCCCCTTATCTCCAGGAATGCCTGCGTCTCCTTTCTCTCCTTATCTCATAATTTTATAATTTACGGATCAGTTCAAGCAATAAAAGATTACTTCGAATGAATACCTGTTAATCCAATGTCTCCTTGAGGTCCAGGCAGGCCATCGACTCCTGGCTTTCCTGGAGATCCCGATAAGCCCTACAATAGTTTTAGTAATGAAAGTAATTAGAATTAAAATTCTTAGAAAACATAATTTGATACGATATTTTCCTCAAAAATATCATTCTTATAGAAAATTACTTGCTTTCCTGGCAGTCCTGGACTACCCTCAAGGCCGGGTGGGCCAGGATTTCCATCAATACCGTTAAGACCAGCCTCTCCCTAAAATCACAGATAAATATTAAAATATGACAAAAATAAGAATCAAATTTCAATACTAAACCTTAATTCCTGGCAAACCGGGTGACCCTTCCGTTCCTGGAAATCCGGGCAAACCTGGAGACCCTTTTGGTCCTTCGGGTCCAATCAAACCCTGATTAAAATGAAGGCTTAAATTTTGATCTTTAACTAATTTGGATACATGTATACCCTCTCTCCTGGTGGTCCCGGCAATCCCTGCATCCCTTCATCTCCTAATAATCATTTAAATGTTTTTATATGAATAAAACAATTTTAGTTATTCATGAATTTGATATTATAAAAACTAATCAATGCTAACCTTTAGGACCGGGTGGCCCGCCTTCACTAGTATCACAATCTTTTCCTTTAAGACCCGGCTGGCCATTGAGTCCTGGCTCTCCCTTCGAACCTAAAAGATCTTAAATGTGATGCCAATTTTGACTTAAGTTTCAATTAGTCAAACCTGGTTTCCCTTCAGCCCCAGGAAGTCCTGGCACTCCTTCTTGTCCGGGACTACCTATTGTGTCAAATAGTTAAAAGAAATGTGAATCGATTCGAAATAATTGAAACCATAACAGACCTGCAACTCCTGGTGAACCTGGAGGTCCGGACGGACCCGGAGGTCCTACTTTTCCGTGATCTCCTTTATCTCCTCGAACACCAGTTGGTCCGGGAATTCCCTTTTGAAAGACATTTCAAGTCATTCATAATTTTAAATGAATAAAAATAGATCTGAATATACTTGTGTGCCTTGATTTCCAGGCGGCCCACGCGGGCCAACGGGTCCGTCTTCGCCTTTAGGGCCAGAAATACCCATTTGTCCAGTTTGTCCCCTTTCGCCCACAGGACCGGCCGGTCCTTTCTCACCGATTTCACCTTGAATTCCAATCGGACCTTTTGGTCCCTTAAATTGAAATAAAATGATTAATTAAATAGTATTAAAATATGAATTTGTATTAACTTGTTCTCCATTTGATCCTTTAGAGCCCTTCTCTCCAGGAGTTCCTTGTTCTCCCTGAAAGTATTGAACAACTTTAAAGATAAAAAGTCATTAAAAATATAGTGTTACCTTATCTCCATCCTCTCCGGGCTGACCCGGAGGTCCGGCAGGTCCTTGCGCTCCCTTCACAACAATTATAGAATAGTGTAAATATTAATTGTTTCAACAGTATATTTATTGAGACCAACCTTCACACCATCCTTTCCATCCCTTCCGGGCGGTCCCGCAAACCCGACATCTCCTTTGTCACCTTTACCTCCTGCCGGCCCAAGTGGTCCAACTGGTCCGACTCTACCCTTGATTTTTAAATTAGAATTAAAATTGAATAAAAATACATAAAAAGTGTTAATACTGTGTCTCCTTGTGGTCCCGCATCACCGGGCAGTCCAATGTCCCCCTTAGCTCCAGGTAAGCCTTGCTGACCATTTTCACCTGATAAACCTTTCATTCCAGGCAAACCCTTTGATTAAAGTGAAGAAAACCAATTAGACATGTGCTAAAAAGTTGACATGACATGACATGACATGACATGACAAGACATGACAACAAAACGTACGGCTGGACCCGGTAATCCTCTTTCACCGGGCGATCCTTGAACTCCAATGGGTCCTTGAATTCCTGGTGCACCCGTCGGTCCGGGAAGACCTGGGGGTCCGTCTTTGCCGACAGCTCCCGGAATTCCTGATTCACCCTAAAAGTATGTGTTTGGTCAGAATTTTATTTTTGATAAAAAGGATATTTGATAACTAACTGGTGGACCGGGAGGTCCGTGTGTTCCGGGTTCTCCTATTGGGTAATGTATTAGTACAAATCCTTCAATTCATTAAATCCTAAGATTTTTGAAACCTTGAGATCCAGGGAGTCCATCAACTCCAATGGAGCCAACAGGCCCGGGCGGTCCCTGTTGTCCATTAGGACCCGGTAAACCTATGGGACCTCTCTCTCCATGATAGCCAGGACTACCGTCTTTGCCTGAAATAGCATTCAATGAATTTAAAAATCATTGAAATAATTTTTATTTTTTTTACAAATATTTTTACAAACCTGGCAGTCCTGGAGACCCGGACGGTCCTGCAACCCCTGTAAGACCTCTCTCCCCTGGTTGGCCTTTCTCTCCGGGCTTTATTATAAATAAAATCATTTAAGACTTGAAAATAAGATAAGAATCATTATAAAATGACATTACTTGACCCGAAATGCCATCCGAACCAATGGCTCCCTTATAGCCATGCATTCCTCTAGTACCTCTCGGACCTCTGGTTCCCATCGGACCTCTCGGCCCGGGAAGTCCTCGGTCTCCAACAGGTCCAGGAAAGCCCTGAAGAATATATGTCGTAATTTCTAAATTAGATTAGATTAAGTCATACCCTTTCGCCTTTATCTCCTTTAGAGCCCGGACTTCCGATGTATCCCTTTTCCCCTTAATTTAATGAGAAAAAAAGTTTATTGAGATTATCATTACTAAAAGAATGGACTTATTTTCCAAAAGACCTTTAGGACCACCAGAACCCGGATATCCTGTTAAGTTGAATAAAACTCAATAAAATTTGTCACTTTTCATGCTTCCAAAATATTTCAAACCTGGAAATCCAGGTATTCCTAGTCTTCCTTTCTCTCCCTGTCGACCGGGAGGGCCATTATCTCCTTTGGGACCTGTTTTTTATATTTCAAACATGAATGCAAACAATTACATAATAAATGAAAATTAATACAAGCCTTGATATCCTTTTTCTCCGTCAAGACCATCAGGCCCTGAAATGCCTGTTTGTCCGATAACTCCTTGATCGCCTATTTATCAGTTAAAATTCAAAGTCAACAATTGAATCCAACAATTTTGGTCTCATTATTCATCAATATCTACAGCTTCTTAAGTTAACTAACCTTTAATTCCTTGATCACCACGAACTCCTTGTTGACCAAATTCTCCTTTATCTCCTTTTTCACTGAATATATTTTATAATAATTAATGATTTTATAAAAAATTTAAAAGTCATGAATACTTACCCTATGATTCCTCTGATTCCTTGATCTCCCTTTTAATGGATAAAAATCAACATTAAATTAATTTTAAATGAATTGGCGTTAAATAACCTTTTGACCGATGATACCATTGGGTCCAACAAAACCAGGCAAACCAGTCGGTCCCTTAGGTCAAAGTTGAGATATTGAATAAAAGTTTTAAGGAATGAATTGATTAAAATACATACGACATCGCCTTTCAATCCATGAGGACCTGGATTTCCGATGTGTCCCTTTCAATAAAAGAAATGTTATGAAAACTATAAATTTTATTGATAGTCAAAACTACCGGCAACCCATCAGAACCTGGAAGACCAGGCAGTCCTGGTTTACCCCGAGGACCAATTGGACCTGGAGGTCCCAACGAACCAGGAGGACCCTAATTTGATTATTCCATTTCAATCAAATTTGTTCAGAGAAGTTAATTTATGTCTCACATGTGATCCGATGTGACCTTTAGGGCCTGTGTTACCAGGAGGTCCCGGCTGACCGGGAGCTCCAGTTTCACCTATAATGTTTGGATTCATTGAGTAACCTTTGAATATAAAGGTTAAAAATTAACCTTTGATTCCATGCGCTCCTTCACTGCCAGAAACACCAGGCGGACCATTAAGACCAGGAAACCCTCGCGGACCGGGAAACCCACGCGGACCCATATCTCCAGCAGGCCCGGGAGGCCCTGTTTCGCCGTCATCTCCAGTATCACCAATCACTCCGGGCTCACCGAAAAGTCCAGGATTGCCGGGAAATCCGCGCTCACCTTTCGATTGTCGTATTATTAATTTAATTCTTTATTGAAAATTAGAATTTTTCACACCTTTCTCTCCTGGGAAACCTGGAAGTCCAGGCAGTCCTGATTCCCCCTTAATATTTATTTAAAACTAAATAAATTAAAACTTATATAACATTGACTTAATGTCAAACACACCTTTGGCCCCAAAGGACCTGAAAGTCCAGTTTGTCCTGAAATGAAACTTATTGAAAAATTTGTATCGAGAAGTCAATTAGTGATACAAACCTGGACTCCCACTCTTTCCCTAAACGAAAAATAAGAGTTTAACAGTTAACTATCAGTATATTGTTTAATACTCACTCTTTTCCCTGAACGACCTGAAAAAGTTCAAAAATTCAATATTTAAAGTCATAATATATTTTTATAAATAATTTTGAGAATACAAAAGGAAGTAATACCTGGCGGTCCCATCATTCCTCTGAATCCTGAAAATTAAAACTTGTTAATAAGCTATTTTCAAAACAATCATATCTTGTGCGAGAATAAACCTCTTGGGCCCTCTTCACCAGCTCTTCCTTCTTCCCCTTTAACACCCAAAGGACCGGGCGGTCCAACCGGACCAGGAAATCCTGAAACACGGCAAACATGATTTGTAGTCTGTCATTGAGAGAATACCTTTTTTCTCTAAGTACCAGTCAATCCTTGAGGTCCGGGCGGCCCTTTCATTGATAACTGTATATAGACTTAATTGTTAGCAAATAATAACATATTTACAAAAGCAATAGTCATTGTCATACCATATGTTGACTAAGCATTGCTCTCAAAGCTTCCGCATTGTCGGGACCTTTAGTTGTTTGACTTTGTAATGGTATCATAAATATATGACCGGGTGGACCAGCGATGCCTGCATTACCATTAAACCCATCTCTTCCCGGTTCTCCTTTAACCCCTTTGGGTCCAGTAGAGCCCGGAATGCACTATAAATACATCCAATTATATTCAATTTCCTTCACTTTTTTCTTTTTAAAAGTTTACCTGAATGTTATCAAAAGAGTCATAACTGTGGACTCCTCTTGAAGATGAATCCTCTGTTACTGCTCTCTCTGTTGTGTACTTTGAATGAAATTAGAAATTAAAAATTTAAACTCATATTTGACGCAACACTTACTGTTTGAATATCTGTTCCATTAACTGAATGAATATAATTGATTGTAACTATTGTTGGATGAGTTATACTATCAATAGTTGGTGGTTCCGTTATCGCTGAAGTTATAGATAATAGTTATCGGACAAGATTTTAATTCATAGACCTTTTTGCTTACTGTTATCAATCTCTCCATCTGTTTTTGAATCAATACCTCCATCAGTACTGCCATCAATTCTATCTTCTTCTTCCTCGTCTTCATTACCATTCTCATTGTCATTTTCATTATTATTTTCATTATTACTAATAGTATTGTCCACTTCTTCATAAGGAAACGGTGAACTGCATTCAGGTAAGTATTCATAGCATTGTTCATACGCCGCATCAGGAGATGGAATAATGAAAATCTGTTGAACATCTCCTTCAAAATATCTATCATTAGCTAATGTCTGTCCAATTAATGTAATTCCAGATGTCTCTAATCGGGAATTCGGAGCTCTTGGAAGTGAACGAGTTTGTTGTGCATTGCAATCAGTCAATAAAGTGATTGAATCGCCCTTTAAGTAATGGATGAGAAGTGAATAAATTGAGAAGTTTCAAGAAATTAACATTACTTTAACACTTAGAGCCAATCGATGCCAACGATCATTATTGACTTTGGACTCAAAATCAATATTCAATAGCTGTGTTCGTCCGTCATCTTTTGTGTCCCGTATTATGAATGTGACATTATTTCCAATAATAAGCGCAAACTGTTCAATACCGGCATCATTATAAATGGTAACTATATTTGACACAGAATTAATGTCTGACAATCGGAATGCGATTAATACAGAAAAGTCATATGGAAATCCTCCTGAAAATTCAGATTTTTTTAAACTTACAAGTCTTAAAAATCATTCTAATAATGATTATTACTTGGAAATAATTGACTCGTAGGTATAGTCAGCAAAGCCTTATTAGTGATACGAAAGGCTGTATCGCTATTTGCAGTTTCACCATAAATCGGTCGCCCGTTTTCATCAACAGTTATGGCTCTTCTCTCACAGAAACCAATTTGTTTCGTGACTCCCAATGGCTCTAATTCTATGTTTATTGACTTTAAGAGATCTGCAGAACCTGTCAATTATGGAACAATCAATTAGTTAATTATTTTTTATAACTATAAACTATAGTTTATTCACTTTGATTTCTTATTTCATAAATAATTGTTAAATCAATTACTAATTCAAATTGTGTATAATTTTATGATTGAGCTCATAATTAGCATGGTCATTTTAAGGTCATGGCTCAGGTCAAGCCACTGTTCACGATAAAAACTTCGACAAAAGTAGATGAAGTTGAAAACTCATCAGACTTATACCTGACACTTTAATCACTTATTATAGGTTTGAGTTATTGTTTTTCGATGCAATAATAAGTTAATATATCTTATAGTGTGTGTATCCATTGCAAGCATTTTAATTCCCGAATTGATGCTTCTTTTAAATATGAGAAAAGTACATATAATCCTAATTTACAGAAGAAGAATCCTAAGAAGAATGCAAAGCTATAAAGATATTCGATAGCTTCGAAACAATTTCATTATTTTTTCTTTATTCATTTAGCTCTCATTTTATTGATCTTTAATTTCAAGTTAATGTGTAAAATAGAGAATAATCAATACTTTTTCTCAATTCGAAGTTTTAATACTATCAAACATTTTAGGGTTCGCACTGTTTAACAAATTTCCATCAAAATTCTCTCTTCTTTCTTGTATTTTTCAGTAGTTTCTGCCTTTGACATCAATTTGTTATCTCAATTGCAAACTTATAAGAAAAGTTATAATTATTCCTCACTCATATGACTAACTTAAGTCAGAAAATAAACAGGAAAAATACTTTCTCACTTAAATAACTCATTTATTGACAATTTTCATCATGTTTGCGGAGTGAGTATTTGATAAAAGCTTGAACTTAATCTATTGAACTAATTTTAAGTTATCTTCAAATGAATTGCTTCTTTGTTTAACAAGCGCTTTGATTCATAAGATTTGAATAGAAACAGAGTCTGAAGAAAAACTAATTTCAAAATCAAAAATCGAATCAAGAAAATAATATTCAATTCAATTGAAAGAGTAAATGAGTTGTTAATTATTAAGAGTCTCGAAAATTTGAAAAAGTTTTAAATGTTTAAAATTCATTCAAAACGTAAGATAAGTGGGAAATTAGTTTAATTTTTACCTGAAGGCAATGTTGACGCACTTTGAAGAGAATAAACTGCACACGAATTTAAAATTTTTAAGTAAATAATTAATTTAATATAACTATTGAGATAAACATTCATCGCAGAGGAAATTTTTGTGCTCACAAAATAAAATTCTTTCTTTGCATTTTGGGGTTCTTTGAACTATTTTAATAAGTGTTATCATATGGTTATCGCTTAGTTCTGTTTTATTGAAAGAGTCTCATTACCAGCTAAAGAGAGCCAAAAGTCATACCATTTTTTTAAACATCTTGAAATGTGTCGCTTATAAAGCAATGAAAGTTTAAGCGAACACTTCTGAAAATACTGTCCTTCAACCTTTCATCACATCCCAACAGATCAACTTTCAAGAAAAAACTTTCACAAAGAAATTCTCATCAATTTTGCGGTCCACTCCACGTATTTTACTTTTCTAAACTTACAATAGTTTACAACAAAGTTTAACTATTCTTCAGATAAATTTTTTCGTCTTCACTCAAATTAATCTCCGATTAATGTTAATTAGAAATTATAAATAACTATCAGATGAAACAACTTTATATCAGAATTTATTTCCTTGTATTATGAAATAGTGAAAGCTTTGAATTATTACTCACTAAGAAAATACTTGAAATAGTTTTGAAAAAAAGTTATGCACATCTG
>JAQFZT010001703.1:0-14017 GCA_034696325.1 Camisiidae sp.
TTTATTGACAGCAAAAGTACAAAATATAAAAGTATACAGGTATACAGGACATGCAGAAATTGAGTAGGATGGTCAATTATTAAGGTTGCTTTCCTATTCGACTTAATTCTGCTAATGGGTGTACAGTAATAATAATCGTAATAAGTCTGTGGGATTCAATTCATTAATATTCATTATCAATTATAAAAACTTATGTCATATTTAGTGTATCGGATGTTCTTCTTAAACTTTAAACTTTATCGCATTCTTTAATTGTACTTTAAGTTAAGCTTTTATGATAGAAATCAATTTATCAAAAGTCAAACTTGAAAAATAACAATATTTACATCAGAAATAGTTAAATTGATGAAACTTCCAGTTTTGGGACAAACATAACAGTTGGCTAAGAATGCTCTAAAAGCAAAGCTATGCCAAACGCCATCCAAATATTTGGATAAATCTCTGCTGATATTTTTGGTCATATCACTCAAATTATTTGATGTCTTTATGCTATTCAATACAATTTCTTTAACTAAAATAATACAAGTCTCATTCATATCAGTTTTTTCAATAATCAAATCTTCCTTCAATTTTCCAGAGCGTAAAAGTTGTGCCAATTTTTTGATGTCAATCTAAAAAAAATTTTCAAATTAAAAAAATGTTTAAAAACAATGAATGGATGATATTTGAAGAGAAAATCACTTTATTGACAGAAAATTGATTAATAAATAAAATAAAGACTCACATCATCGTAGACTTTATGGACAGTAATCTTGAGTTTCCCGAAAATAAGACTCACAATAAAAACGTCATCGAATGTAAAACAATGGGATCCGATGTTATCATAAAAAGCAGAGCAATGCCACAAACCATCCAATTCTGCTTCAACTAATTCTTTAACAGACTTACAAACATCAGACAAATTCTGTTCATGCCTTAAAGCATTCTTCACTATATAAACAATCCTATTCTTCATATCTTCTGAAGTGCTTCTGTAGTTCACAAGAGGAGTTTCCAAATATTTTCGAGACTTCGCTAGTATTTGATAATCAGATAACTTAAAGAAATATGAAAAAAATCGTTAAGTAATTCGTTAATTGAAAAAAATGTTCTCACTTTTGAAAAGGTTTCGGGATTGAGAGGTTTATCAATTGTCAAATCCTGTATTGCTTGTAAGCAGTTCTCAATCTCGAACTTAGAGTCTTGTAATTTTCGAGACAAGATTTCATTCTTATTCAACGCTAAGTTAAGATCTTCTCTCAAGTATTTATTGGCATTGAGTAGGCTTTGAATGCAATTGTGGTCATTGAGTATTTCGCATTCGCATTCTTTGCAAACTTTCTTATTAAAATGACATGTAATCTCATGGCTCTCAACATTTTCTAAAAGTAATATTTCTTCACATCCCTTCTCTTTAAAAGCGCAGCAAATTTTCAAGTTTCCCAACATATTCATCAAAAGCCTGTTATCAAAAAGTAGTTCATTAATTATTGAAGAATTTATTTTTGTGATTAATAGACTTTATAGTAAACATCACTTTATCTTTGCTTAAAAGGGTTGTAAACAAATTGATTTTTCCTGATTATAACTTTTCTGAAATCTATGAGATTTTTTTGAATTTTTTTACAAAACATTCAATTACAGAATGTTTTGAAATAATAAGCTTGTGATAAGCAAATTATCAATTCCTCATTAACTTAAGGATATCGAAGACATTCTTTAGATATTACTCGATATTAATATGATTTTTGTGACGTAAGTAAACAGTTATTTGTAAAAAACTTCTTATCACATGAAAACATATCTACCGGTACTTTATGCTATCGATTGCACTCTAAATTCAAGTAGCAGTTAAACGACTAAAACTAATAATTAAAACAACTTATCCTCAGAAAACAGGATGTCTTACTATTTGTACGCAAATGAAATGCAAAGCTAAACAAAAGACATTACAAAAACACGGAAATGAATGTCTAAAACAAACTCTTATTAAAGATATTTTGCATATTAATTAAAAGAAAATTTTCATACCTCGGAGGGCGTGACAGATTACTAGCTTTCAGTTTTTTCCTATCATAAGGACATGTATTATTAGCGTTAAGCCAACCAGTAATGCATTCTTCACAGAATGTCTGTAAACAGCAATTCGTGACAATAGGAGAGCGAAATATATCTTGACATATACTGCAAATCAGTTCCGCTCTTTCTATTTGAGATAAATCGACAAATCTCTCCAACTCATAGCCAGGCATTGCTTGGATTTATTTATTATATTTATAATTAGGATTCATTTGATTTAAGTTTCGTGAATAACTTCTAGAAATATGTATTGAGTCAAACTTTTCTCTTGATATAAAAACTTGAGTCGCTATGAGATTATTGCTTCGGTTATCGATAATCTCTTTGGTTATGCAGAAAATATTAATTATCTCTAAAGCTTTTCTTACGATTTGATATCAAAGGGTTTGATAAATTGATTATTAACTCCTGTACAGGTATATAATAAGAAATTAGTAATTGGATAGTTTTTTCAATACCACATATTTATTACATTATTTATAACTTTGTAATCAATGAAATTTTTTGTTAATTTAAAAGTTTTAATATATTTAAATTTCACAGCTATAATAAAATTGGAGTTCAATATATATGAAGGCTATACCTTTACCTACATAATAATCTAAACCTTTTAAACGTTTTTCGTTTCCGAATACTATATTTGATGATAAACTTGATTTTAAGTTGAAAAATGATTGTTAACTCAGGTTTCGATAGTATTCGGAGTAGTTTCGATAGTTTGGATTAAAAATCAAATTAAACGCAATGCAATTTTGGGTTTTATCTAGTGCATTCAATTTATTTAGGACATATTTATATTAAGGTTATTCTTATCTTTTGAACATTGTTTAATTATATCATAAAATAGAGATAACCTCAAAACTAAAAAATTAGCTTTAGCTTCACTACTAAAAGCTTAACTCATGTTAATATTATATCATTTGCTTTAATATCCAGACCGGAGTAGATTTATAGACAATTAGGGAGTTCTTCAATATTTATTCATAAACGAAGCTTTAATAAAAATATGCATTTAATCAATCAATTTTTCACTAAGAAAGTGATCGAATCTAAATAACTGTAAGATATGAAACAAATCACATTATAATAGGTTGAAAATTAGAGAAATTTTCAAATAATATTATAAGTGTCTGTTTGAAAAATAAAAATCTCATTTTACTATTTAAACTACAGTTACTATTATAATAATAAGAAAAAACACATGTCTATAAATCTGCTCCTGAGTGTACATGTAAAGAATTAATTGATTAAAACAAGTTTATCAAACATATAACATATAACTGTAAAAAGCCATAACACAAGTGACTCATCAGTTGATTGCATGACATTCAGTAAAACATATATAATTCTGTAAAATGTATTCCGCGTGATATAGATTTTTGATTTCTTCAATAATTATTATAAATAGCGAATCATTAAGAATGTGTTGTCTATCAATAGTAAAAAGAATTCGTTTGGAGCCATTCATATTTTTATACTTTTTTGCCTCTGCTCTGGAGGGCATAACTATCACACAATTAGCTCAAGACAAGATATGTGTCTCAAACTATGGTCTCGAACGAGAGTATTGCTCAAAACTTAGTGAACAAATTAGTAGTGACACAGAATTTGATTTCAAGACTCAAATTCTGGCGGATGTGACGCAATTCACATTATATCGAACTATCATCAGTACTATTCCAGTCATATTTTGGTCATTATTTTTGGGCTCATGGGCTGATCGACATTCATCTGCTCCTAAAGTGCTCATGAGTTTGGCTTCAATCGCATCAGTATTAGAAACCGCTATACTCTTATGGAATGCTATTTATTTTGAAATAGGTTTGAAAATTTCTAAGCACTAAATTAATGGATAAGTTTTACTCTCTATTTAGATGTGAATTTTATGCTGTTATCATTCGTACCTTTTTCTTTATTCGGTGGTCTTTTGAGTATAACAATGCCTCTATACAGTCATATATCATCAACAACTCAAGTCAAGCTCAAAACAATTCGATTTGCAATTATTGAAGCACTTATTTTTGTCGGTAATTAGTTTTCAAAACATATTTAGATATCTTTTTAGAAGTTCACCTCAAACTAATTTATTTTTTAAAGTTTTTCTTAAGTTGAGTTTATCAGAGTGTAATGGTTCCACTTTTCAAGAACTATTGAAAATTGCTTAAACCCAATTGAATTAGAAGTTTTTGGCTTTAGATCATATTGAACTTACCTGTAGTTTATTATTTTATTATTATATTATATTACGTGATAATATTATTTTAAGCTTATCCTCACTTTTTCAGCATTGCATAACTCAATCATAAGTCAATAAAATAGAGATAACCTCAAAGCTTAACTAACTTTATCAAAAGAGACTTTCTTTATGAAAAATAAATCTAAAAACTAATTAAATTTTTATTTCATTACATTAATGAGCCAAATGTTTTACAACTGATTAGTTGTTGCGAATAGAATGTTAAGATTTGAGTAAAACCAAAATGTCAAATATTAGCATATATTGAATCTTATGATCATTTAAAACAGAACTTGAAAATCTTCCTCTCTTGAGATCTTGAATTTTGAATATTTAATGAAAGTTGGAGTGATTATAGCATTTAAGAAATACTTTAAAGCGAGTTAATTAACGGTAAACTTTTGCTAAAAATATATTAAAGTTTGACATTTTGATATAAACAGCATTACCTCTGGGAATCTTCGTCGGAGGAAAACTAATTTCTCTGACATTTAATGGAAAACACGGACAGTTACATAACTACATGAGTGTTTTTGTATTAGGACTTATCGCACAAATATTAGCCTCTATTTGGATAATATTTATTCCTCTAGAGAAAGCTCTCAAAGAAAAAGACGAGAGTATTGATAGAAATCATAATGAAGTTAATGATGAAAATAATTTACAAATAGAAATTGCAGAAAATCTAATAGAAAGCGCTAATGAAACCGTACCACTAATAAAGAAGAGTGATAGCGAAGCGAGTCTTCACCTAACATTTAATGAAGAAGTTGTCACAGAAGTCAACCCAACAACAAATATAGTTATTAGAGATGAGAAGCAATGGTTTCATATATTCAAAGATTTGATTGATTTGCAAAATATTCGCGAAATGATTAGCACTTGTACTAAAGCCAGAAGTGGTAAAAAAAGAGGAGAAATTTGGATACTTTTTATATCATTAACTTTAGTATCATTAACCAATAATGGCTCGCATGTAGTTATGTTTCAATTTGTTCAGAAAGTTTTTCTATGGGATGCAGAGATGTATTCTATTGTTAATTCATCAGTACTTGCCATCACATCGATAAGTGTTGCTATTGTTGTGCCAATACTTATAAAAGTGATAAAAGCTAGTGATATCTCGCTATCAATAATAAGCGTTTTGAGTCTGTACACACAGAACTTAATTCGCGGAACTCTACTCAATGTCAACGCATTTTATTTGTCTTTTATTTTTGGGTCTTTAGCTTATGTGCCGCCCATTTGTGTCAGATCAAAGTTGTCTAATATTGTGGATAAGAATGAAGAGAACAAAGTGTACGGTTTTTTGGCAACTCTCGAAACTTTAACTCCTTTTATTTCATCTATTATTTATAGCACTGTTTTTCAGTGGACTCTTTTCTCACTTCCAGGACTTGTGTTTCAAATGAGTTGTGTCCTCTTATTAATACCATTATTAGGATTTATTTATATCAGTTTATATAGTGTTAAATAATTGAAGTTTTGTTTTTAATCACTTATATAATCTACAAATGTTTTTAGATAAAGTGCAGAAAACAAATAAATTATCAATTGTAAAACGAGTTGACTAAAAAATAGTCAATAGTTTGAATTGATATATGATTTTTTGCTCTATAGGGGTAACTCTATCACATAATTAACGTTTAATTATAAAATATAACGCAAAAGCTAAATATATAATTATTTAATTGCAAATATTCAAGATTAACATTATTTAAATATTTCTGACACTCAAATATCTGCATTCAAATACAGAGAGTTATCTTTAACTCAAACACCTCCACTCAAACTCCGATTAAAATATTTTTAGAGTGATCTGAGACCTTAACACCTGCACTTTAACATCAACCTAAATGCTTATCATTTATAGGGCTCAACTTTTAATCATGTTATTGATAACCTAATTATGAGAATGAGAGTGTGTCAAGAACGAGACGGCGAGCATATCTCTATTATTGTTTAACTTTTATATTCATATCATATATTATGAATGTTTACTTTCATTTCAATTATTCTTTTCAAAATAAACATTTTGAGTTTTTTAAATATAGTTTTATTAAAACATAATTTATGTAATGCAACTGAATTTTTTAGTTTTGCAACTCATATATGAACACTCCGTTATTTAACACCCCATACAAATGGATACCAAATAAACGATTGAACGATAGAAGTTTGATATCATTTTTCTCAATCATTATGTCTCATAACTCATTCAAAAGCGCTTTTCTATTAAAATGAGAACTGATTTCTGACATTTCAGTTAACTTATTATTATTAAATAGTTATTAAGTTTTTTACGCTTCAAATAGTTAATATTCTGCTATAAAGATTTCTAATAATTTCAAATGAATAACTTTTCCATTCAATGAGCGTAGTCTTTGAGTGCATACCTTTTTATTTAATTTATTGTCATAAGTACTGTACACCCGATGCCATATTAAAGTTAATCAACACGTGTCTCTCATTAAGAGCATATCAATACCAAAGAGTGCAGTCACATAAAGCACAGATATATTCATTTATTCAGTTATTCAATGCGTGTCTTCATCTCAGCCATTATTGAGCTCTACTCAAGAGTACATCCCTTGGCTTTAACTATAATGCTATATCTTATCATTTTTCGAAAGCCTTTTAAGTTAAATTATTTGTTCTCTCAAGAGAATACTCATCAATAATAGCATGTGAATGCGAGAAATGAAGAAGTAAACTGTCTCAAAATAAATATAAAATTACTCAAAACTCAATTAGTCTTATTTTTTTATTTCATAAGATTAAACCACAAATTTTTATCGTTAAATAAGTTCAATACCGATTCATTTTGCGAAACGATACCAAAATTTGGATTTTTTATACTTTTTGGTCTCAATGTCTATAAACTTAATCTCTTTCATGAAGTGATTGATTTCTGATCGAAAAAAGTTAATCTCAATCGCATTTATTGTGAAATGAAAAATAAATACAATATTTTGTTAAATAAAAAAATAAATAGATGAATGCAAATGCGATCCAATACTTGATTGTTTTGAGTTTAACCCATACGATCATTCATGTGGACTTTTTTGAATAAGTTTATATATCATATGATTTCTTTGTGATATCCCTTTTAGATATATTGATATATCAATTAATTTGAAGAAATCATGAAATACCTTGAATAGGAATTTAACTTCAACTAATAGTAATAGAAAAATTAGTTGAAAATGTTTTTCAATTTCTCAAAGAAATTGCCCTCTACTGTATGGATGATTTTGATTAGTTATTTTCTTCAATTCCCGCATTCATATTTGACTAAAGTATAAAATTTTAATAAAATGAATATTTATATCAAAAGTGCAGATCTTGAGTATAAATACGATCATCAAATGAGATAGAACTTCATTTGAATATTCTATAGATTGATAGCAATGTATTCAGTTATACTTCAGTCAATTCTAATTTTTTTAACTCCAAATCCAACTAAATTAGAATGCCTTCAACTGCAGGAAGCAGTTGAAAAAGTTGGAGGTAAGCATTCTTATAATTATTATTATTAAATCAGTACTTTTTTTAAATCACAAGACTTAAAGATAACTAAGTTTTTAAAAATTATTTCCAAATTCAACCGTTATTAATGAATCTGTGTTTTTCAAGTCTTGGATTATCGAAAGTACTTATAAGAAAAATTCATTTTTAACATCGAGTCATATAATTTCGCAAACTTTTTACTCTAAATCTGATGATAAAATTTATTAAAATTTTCAAAATTGTTTATAATGATCAGAAAAATACATAAAAAGGATGGGGTTGAGTGAAGCCAAGGTGTGGTAAACTCTTCCCCCATTTGATATTTTACACCTTTTCTTTCCTGTAAAGCACAGTCTCTTTGAAATAAAGACATTTTGTAAGGGGTAGTACTTTTGCACACAATAATATTTAATAATAGTAATTAAAGCAATGATAGAAGTTAATAGTATTTAAAGCAAAAGTCTTTATATGTAATTTATTAAATTAATAACTTTTAAGGCAATAAAGCTTTTAACAGCGAACTCTATTCTACAAACAATTAGTTATTATTTAAAGTAAAGTCTTAATTCTCTTTACTTGACCAACCATTCAGAACATCCATTAAATACTATTGTCTATAAAAGTACTACCCCTTACAAAATGTCTTTGTTTTAAAAAGATTGTGCAAAACAGAAAAGAAAAGGTGTAAAATATCAAATGGGAGAAGAGTTTACTATAATTGATGTAAAAATAAAATTTTTGAAAATCATTATTATGAATGCTTTTAATTTCTAAACATAGATAGAAAAATTCTCGGTTTGCTTTGGTTTAAGAAATGTGCTCCAGAGTCACTATTCAACAGACTTGAGATTATTCATGAATACTAAACTCGTAGTTAAATCCTTGTCTTTGGATGAGTTTTCAAAATATAAATTTTTAAAATTTCATTCATAGGTATTGAAAATTTTGCTGAATTGCTTGGAATTTCAATAAAATCGGTTTATGATGTCTACAAAATGTGTTCGCTCTCTGAAGAAGGATTTCGGTATAAAAAAGACAAGATTGGAATACCATTCTTGTCAAATCCACGTAAAAACATTGGATTTTCCGAAACTTCGGTCTGATGAAGATATTTTTTATTAAACAATTCTTTAATTTTTTAAATTCTGGTTTTAATTTAAGAAATTTTTGAATTTTTGCCATTGCATTAAAACCATTATACAGGCTGTAACAAAATGTTTAGCCAAAATTTTTTTATTCAACTTCAAGAACAAGCGAAGATACAAAATAAGAAACTCTTTCAATCAATAATATAATCCCCTCCGGTATTAATAACAGCCTCCCATCTTGTCGGAAGATTGTCAATTCCTTTTGCTGAGCCTCGTTTATTGATGTCCCGAACCACATTGGCCACGCTCATCCGAAGTTCGTTAACGCTAATAAACTTTTTACCTTTAAGAGGATTTTTTATTTGAGCTATAAGGTCGTAATCTGGAGGACTAAGGTCGGGTGAATATGGAGGGTGTGGCAACGATTGCCAACGGAGATCCTCTAAAACATTCATGACAGCTTTGGCTTTATGAGGTCTTGCATTGTCATGGAGTATTAGGGGGCCAGCTTTGTACAAATCATGTCGTTTTTTACGGATGGCATCTCGTAGAGTTGTTTTGAAGAATGTAAGGTGTACCCCAGCTGTCACTGTTTCACCCAGCTCCATTATGTGGCACGACAGGACTCCTTTGTGATCCTAGGCCACGATTGCCATAACTTTTCAGCAACAATGACTGTCCCGACTACGTCGCTGTCTCGGTGATACCTTGCGATGCCATTCGGAACTCTGGGAGTCACTCTGCGGATCATACGATCGTAACCAAATCTCATCTATTGCTACCACCCGTTCCAGAATCCCTGGCTCTTGTTGGTACCGACTTTGAAGTGATTGAGCGATGGAAATGCGACTTTCGCGTAGTGATTGGGTTAGCTCGTGCGGTATTCATTTGGCTCTCACCTTTTTAATACCGAAGATGTCGGTCAAGATGCGATAGACCGACATGTGATCAGTACCAAGATGAAAGGCTATAGCTCGACAAGACCAACTTCGACTTTCCTTCAATAGATCGCCTATAGCTTTTACATGTTTATCATCAGTAGTGGTCGGCCAGACGAAGTATGATATTCTGTCTCAGTTCTGCCCTCTCTAAATTGTTGAGACCACCATCTGACTCTTCTCTCAGAAAGTGCAGAATCTCCACAAGTTTCTTGCAATGAGCGGTCTATATCTGCTACTCTGACTCCAAGTATAGTTTGAATCTTGATAAACGCCCGTTGTTCCAACTGCGTGATGGTGGACGAACTTCCTGACATCGTTGAATGCTTTTTAAATATTTAGAAAACAAATAGTCTCACAAAATTAAATGTACTTTTGCTAGAAAGCAGATATAGCGCTGTTATGAATAGTGTTATAAAATCTTATACTTATTCACTCAATTGAGAAGAAAAAATTTCCGGCTAATTATTTTGTTACAGTCTGTATTTATGTAACTTCTAATGAATTGCGTTTAAAGTAACCAAAATTCTGCATCAATACAAAAATTAATTAATATCGAATTTCATAACATCTTTTAATTACTTTTTTCATTTGATTTCTAATCAAAGATTCTGTTTATAACTGTAGGAAATAATTCGTAAACAAGAAAATATTTTCGATCCGAAATCTGAGCACATACTGTTTGGAAATTTAAAATCTATGGATGGGATTTCAAAGTGAATTTGTATTAAAATATTACTTATCGTAAAGAAATTCGATGTAATTGTATAAAAAATGTTTGTTGTGATGAAAATAAAAGCATAGCTCAACTCATTTTTAGAATCTTTTATTGGGAAACTAATAATATAGAAAATTACCTCATTTTAAGCACTAAAAATCATATAAACTTAAAGAAAGTTTTTGTTTTCAAAACATATATTAATTGTTATATTTCAAGAGTTAATTTTTATTTTTGCTGTAAAAGTAGAGCCAAGAGTCACATTATACAACTTCATTCTCAAGTTTGTATAAGTTCTATATTGAAGTCGTATTTTAAAGGCTCTTAAATGTACAGAAGCTTTCATAAGTCTGTTCCAATTGATCTCTTAGTGAATGAGATAAAACTTATACATTTACTTATGAATTTTAATTGCTATGTTGAAGCACAAGTAAACTTTATTGTAGTTATTGTTTTCACTTTATTAATTTGAATATCCTCTTTGGTCTATTGGTCAAAGTGGTTGACAAATCACAGGTTTTGCGTTCGAAAAGTTTTGCATTAAAAGAGTGAAAACTTAAGTCAAGTCCTACACTGACCACAGATCTCATAATGTGAAAGTTTTAATCCAACTCTTGACAAGTTTTATTCTATCCTTTTATTTCATTTAACTTCAGATTATTGTGCAAATAGTGAGAAGAATTTATATTTAAAATTTGAGACAATGAAAATTATCAGGAATCGAACTCTAGAAAAAAGCTAATCTGAAAGCTTGTGACCATTTTCAAAACTACCTTGGTCAAGTGGTTTAGTTGATCAGTCCAAGCTTTCAAATTAGTTTTTTTCTAGAGTTCGATTCCTGATAGGAAACTAGGTTTTTCTTACTTAATCATAATTTTTCATTTAATTATGATTTTTACAGAATGTATTGTTATATTATATAGAATTTTTAATAATATTTGTGGGAAAATTAGTTACTTTATAAATAAAAAATAATTTATAGAAGTTTCCCTAAATTATTTTCACCTAATAATGCTTATTATTTCATAATATTATGAGTAAACTATTGTTTTAGACCAATACTATTCACAAAAAATATTGAGTCAAAGTTTCATTTATTTTAAATATTCAAAACATTTTATTCGCAATTTAATGATAATGTAAATAAAAATCTAACAGCCGTATACAAAGAACACACTTTAGGGTTTGTTACCACTTAGGGATAGTTTGAGGTTCTACTGGTATACTAAGAAAGTCCTCAAAAAATATATCCCTCAAACTAGCTCTAACATTCGTATGCAAGTCGTAAATAAACTACTCAAATATGTGAGGGCTATATAGATGACCCTCAAGTAATACCTCAAAAATTTGTTTTTGTATACGGCCGTAAGAATCTTTTTTATCAAGAGTTGGATTAAACTTTTCACAGTATGAGGTCTGCAGTCAGTGTACAGCTTGACGGCGCCTTTGGTTTTCGCTCTTTAAATGCAAAACTTTTCATTAAACTATACATAGCTTTTAAATTGAGAGAAAAGTGCAGTTGTCGACGATTATCCTTAATTTAAAGACAAACAGAGGGCACCGAAATACGAATCAATGCAATTCAATGCAATTTATTCAATAGAAACTCAAGGGATTTGAATCACTCAAATGTTTTGAGTATTTAAAGAGAAAGTTAGCGGCACCTCTTCTGCTCTTAACTTGAACTTTATTCAGGTTAATTTCAACTTCAAAAGTTCATTAGATTATACTCTTTCTGAGAAGAATGTTCTAAAAATGTAGAATTTCTCAAATAAGGGCACCCCCTCTCGCAATTTGTGTAAATGCCCTAAATATGCAATTATTACGAATTTTGTCCAAAATATGCAAATATATGCAAATGTGCAATGCAAATACATTCAATTTTAGACAATTTTAAAGCTTATTTCATGATTCGGGTAGATTTTTATGATTTAACATCATCTGAATTAATGAGATTAAATCATGCATTTGTAGGCATTCACAGCCATTACTCGTCAATACAAGTATATCAATGAATGGTATAAATTAAGAACTAAAATTAGTTTAATTGTTAATTTCATGATAATATTAAATCAGAAATTTGATCAAAAACTTAGTAATACAAAAGTTAGTTTAATTGTTTTATTTTAGACCTCAAAAATTTGTCTGAAGCCACTCAGGTCTCGATCCGGGAATAGTCTGTAATAGATTTCTGAATAATCTTAAAGAAATGTTTGATTAATGCACTTAAATGTATTGAGCCATTTTTATTAGTTTTATTAATTCTAAATTCAACTAAAGGTTGCTTTAAAATGATGGACCAATTCTAAAGTTTAGAGTTAAACATTCTATTATTATTCTATTATTATTCAAATGATATTTTAGAAGAAGTTCAACTTTAATTCATTTATTTTGAAAACTTTTCTTAAGTGTTAAAATGATTTGACTCCTCAATTGAATGACATAAAAATTTGAATAACTTTTAAACTCATGATATATTTATCTTGAAGAAAAGCTTTTAACTTTATTATCAATAAAAGTTTAATTTTCATTTATTCATATCTTAAGTTTGAATCAATGAATTACAGGAATTACATAATTACTTATGAGTTTTCTCATAGCAGTTAAAAGACTTATTGAAAGCAAAAAATTGTATTGAAGGCTGTCAGGTTAAAAAAAGGATTAGTTGAAGAGCCATAAAAGTAGGGATAGAAGGGTGTAGAGTCCCTAAGGACAAAATGAGTGAGGACATGAGGCATTCACTATTGAGCTCTTGAAATGTAAAGTTAGTACTCAAATATTATAAGATAAAGAAAGTATATCAGTTGAATTAATCAATTGATTTAAGTATAAACTCTTTGTTAACAAACATTAATTGAGTTTGTGGGAAACATAATGAGGTGTTAGAAATACATAGTGCGAAAAGATCTTACTTTATACTCATTAATTGAAGCGCACTCTAGTGTTAAAGATATTGAAAAATCTAATTCAAAATATTTATCCTTATTCTCTTAAAGATTTTCGCACTAGAGTGCGCTTCGATTAATAAGTATAAAGTAATCACTTTTTGCACTATGTTGTTCTAGCACCTCATTATGTTTTCCACAAACCAAATTTTTCTTTTATATATCAATAATAAAATTGAAAACCTTAAATTCCAATTCAACATTTCTACTCATATCAAAATTAAAAGACGCAGAATTTGTGTCTGTCAAGGCATTTATCCGGCAAAATATAATATATGATTGAGTGAAGAGAGAAAGAATAATTCAACTTTAATAGCTTTATAAGAAAAATATTAAATATTTTGAGTGAATTCATTTCGCACTTTTGTAAACATTGAATCAAATATACTAAACATACTATTGAGTGCCTCTAAAGTATATGATAACTGTTGGCCATAACTGTTGGCCATAACTGTTGGCCATAACTGTTGGCCAACTTTGACATCTATATGTTTTTCAAGCAAAAGCCGACAGTATATCTCAAA
>JAQFZT010001704.1:0-14011 GCA_034696325.1 Camisiidae sp.
ACCCCTACCTTGATTTTAATGAAGCTCCGCCCACCTAGAACATACTTATTACAAAAGCGCACATTTCTTACAAAAGTGGGCGTATCTCAAGAAGGGGTGGGAGTTGGGGGATGAGACTTTCATCAATCGATTTGTCTTTTTAAGTACTATCGATTTGACCCCTCCCTCGATTTTTATGAGCGTTTCGCCGGATTAGTGCCACTCAAACAAAAAACGGCGATTACTTTCCGGTCCCCCTGATATATGTCGCATTTTTTACTCAAATAGGAATTGGTCTAAAATTATTTTTTGGCTCGTTTTCGGTTATTTTGATTATTTTATTTTGTATTATATTCTTTTCTGCTGCTTCTGTTGCAACTCAGGTATTGAAGCATTTATATAATAATATATTTTTTATAAGTTGATGAAAAAATTTTAAGGCTCACAAATTGTATGCATTATAAATGAATGAATTATGAATACAATATATATTAAGTCCTCAAAAGTGCCTTTAAATACAAGAATACAATTACAACAATATATCGAAAGACTCGGAGAACTCACTATTGGACTCTACTGTTGGAAAATGAACTCAATCAACAGATGAAATTTTGTTGAAGTAGACCTTTTAAATGGAATACAGCAAAGATTGATATCGCTCATTATAGGAGAGTACAGAGAAAATTTTCAAATGGAAATTTTTAATTTCAATATTTTGCTATTTATTTGTTTACACTTTTTGTGCATTGAATAAAATCAAAATAACCAATTGATTGATTTGTGGTGAAGAATACTCCTATACTGAGCGATATAAATTCTATTGTGTATAAACAATATTAATCATTGATGATTTTCAACAGATTTTCTATTATTTCTATTTCAGCCCATTTTATTTTTGATGTCAAACTTTTTGGTATTCATTCAACATAATAAGCTAATTATCTATACAATCACAATAATTATTATTCATATTTAGTTTTATTATTAATTTTCTGTTATTTTAATTTTATCACATAATTATCATCATTTAATCGTTAAATACTTAGCGTTTATTTCAATAGTTCTATTAGAGGTATTGAATTCTTAATATAAAGGTTTTTTAAAAATGATTTATAAAATACTTTGTAATAAAATTGATTTTCTGCGAAAGTAAATTTTTTTAACAAATGACTAGGCTCAACAAATGAGGCTCCCGTTGCTAACGCAACTTATATTAGAATTGAAATTAACTTTTCTTTATGACTCCCATTATTGAGCGCGTATCTATACATCATTTTAACCTAATATTTACTTGAATGTAATGTAATTTAAGCGTGATTTGCAATAATGGGTTAAGAAATGGAATAACGATAACTTACATTTTCCGTGAAAGCGGGACAGGACGTGTGGTAACTTTAATTAACAATGTTATTCTAGCATATAATGTTCTCTCCGAATGAAAGGCATACTTTTTGTTAAAATAAAATATATTCTTCAGTGTAAGAAAGCTTTTTATAATGTAAAATATATAAATTTGTATTGAATTGTAGTATATATTTTATTAGAAATGTGCCTTTTATTTGCACAGAGCAGTTCTGGTATAAAGATACTGATTTAGACAATCGAATTTTTAGTAGATATCCTATACAGAAAATTAAAAATTATGAATAGAATTTTATTTATTGTCAAAAAAGAATCATTATTTGAAGGCTAATTACTCAAGATTGCCGAAGCAATCATTTTTTTAATCATTTATCATTTGGAGGCAGAGTTTTTTCAGAAAATCATATTCTGTTTAAATGCACTCGAATTGCAAAACTTCAAAATCATTAAACTTTCATTAAGCAAATTAAAAATGAGTTTCATTGAAGATATTTGTATAGCTCTATTGATAGAGTGAAATAATGATCTATTTCACGAACAATTTAATGGATATCTAATCAATTAAACCTTCAACTCTCCAAAGATATAACTGTTCTGAAAAGTTTTTTTTATTCTCAAAAGATTTTCAATTATGTCATTGAAACCGAATTCTGTTTTTTCCATTATTAAGTATATCTTTAAATCAAGATCTGCATCAATTCCATCAAATTCGTGGGAATCAAGATTTCCTGATATAAGAATAGACATTTTAATGAGAAAATGGGGCATAATTGCAGGCAATTATTCTAATGATGGTCAGATTGAATATACGAATTATGGAAAATTGAATCAAATAATAGGGATAATTTTCTTGCTCTGTTTTGTTATCAAAACATTCGTAGCAATGAATTTGAGCGAAAACTCTGACTGGATTTATTATATAGGAAACTGTCCAGCCGTATTCTTGAAGTTGTTTCCACCAATTTATATTCAATTGGTACTATTTTTAGTCACTATAAAGTCTTTCTTGATGAGAGTGTACTATTTTCTCAATCAGAGATCAGGTAAACTCAATTGGTTAGGAATATCACAACTTATAAAAGGTAATTCATAAAAAACATTAAATCATTTTCAAATCAAATCTATTAAATCTTTGGAATCATCAAATTGTCAAACATTTGCAGCTCATCCAAAAAAATATTCTTTTATTATCCGTATTTATAGATGATGCGAAAATAGAAAATTTATCACTCAGTCCTGTGATGGCTCAAAAATATTGGCATCGATTATGTTTAATGACACTCTTAGCTGAATATATTGTTTGGTATGTTGTCATCGTCTGTGCAATCGTATACTTTTGGCTTTTCTTATTATATTGGCCTCAAAAGTATTTACTTATATATGGAATCCCAACTTATTTAGAATTCTTACTATGGATTTGGTATATGAGTCCCCATATATACAGTTCAAACTTTCTTTTTCATCAATTGAGCTTTTACTTGAAGTTACGATTTATTTATGTGAATTCTTTTTTGAAAAATATTTCAAAACAAAGCATTTCAATGAAACGATCAGAAAAATTAATGGGATTATTGAGTAAACACAATCAGATTTGTGAATCTGTTGATGACTATAACAAGTTTTGGTGCTTTGAAATGCTTTTGGATACTTTATTATATTCTTCAACGGCATTAGTCTTAATATATGTCGCATTTTTCACTCAAATAGGAATTGGTCTAAAATTATTTTTTGGCTCGTTTTCGGTTATTTTGGTTATTTTATTCTGTATTATATTCTTTTCTGCTGCTTCTGTTGCAACTCAGGTATTGAAGCATTTGTATAATAATATATTTTTTATAAGTTGATGAAAAAATTTTAAGGCTCACAAATCCTATGCATTACTAAATACGATGTATAATAAGTCCTCAAAAATGCCTTTAAATACAAGAATACAATTACAACAGTATATCGAAAGACTCGGAGGACTGACTATAGGATTCTACTGTTGGAAAATCAACGCAATCGACAGATCAAATTTGCTTAAAGTAATTGATTTGAATCAGATAAATAAAATATTAAATCATTTATGTTTTTTTAAGTTTTTTAATCTCCTTTTTAAGCCCATTTTAGCTTTGATGGCAAACTTCTTGGTATTCATTCAGATATTGTCTCGCATTCAATATAATAATACACTTGAATAAGCTTTAAATAGTTGTATACGAGCAGCGTTTCCCGTTGCTCCGCAACTTATATTAGAATCGAAATTAACTTTTCTTTATATGACTTTTAACTTAAATATTATGAGAATCAGTCCCATTATTGAGCGCTTATGTATGTATCATTTTAACTGTTAAATAATTAAAAGTTAAAATCAAATATACTTTAATTAACATTTCAACTTATCTTTACTTAAATAGAAATGTGCGCATGATTTGCAATAATGGGTTTGATTTCCTCTATTAGGGCTCGTACATATAGTGCGTACTTAGTCAAGGGAGAGGGAGAGAGTGGTCGAAAGAGTACAAAGCGTGCAAGATATATAGTGGAAAAGTGCGCACGCAAACGAGGGGTTTCAGTCGATAAAAATATTCACATTCTAATTCAACAAACTTGTGAAAAATGTATATATAAACTTCAACAACGAATTTTCTTAAAATTTATTCAGGAAGAAACTCAATAATTACAGTATAAATCAGTTGTGTTTTTATTGTCAAGTGGGGGGGGGGGGGTCAAGTTAAATGCTTGCGCACTATATTTGGGGGTGAAGAAAGCGTACAGACGCGTACGAAGAGGGGGTAGGGGTCTGAAAAGATACGTATCATAAATTGTTGGAATAACCATAATCTCCCGATTTATTGGCTTTATATTCAAATATATTTTTCATAAGATTCAGATAGAGTTCAATAAAATTTTCATAAATAATGGTATTTTAATAAAGAGTATAATTCGTAACAATGATGGCAATCATTCACAACAGTCTGAATACAAGTCCGCTACAAATCAGTGTTAACTTTAGTCAGATGTCAAATAATACTATAAATGTTAGAATAATGATAATCTCGCTCTTGATTTTCCTTAAATTTAATTCAAATCATTTTTACAAATACTAAACGATTCTTGTATAATTTGAAGATTTCTCTCAAAAACTTTGTAATATTAGTTTAATTAACCATTGAATATAAATATAACAAAATGATTAACATTTTGATCATTTTTTCAGGTAATTAATATTATAATCGAGTGTAATTTGAATAAAACAGTGATAAATGTTATCATATATTCAATCATTAGTTTTAGTCATCATTTCTATGAATGGGTTCATTGTATGCATAGATGTTTGTGAAGTCTTACAACCGAATGGAGTATTCGATGGAATTAATAAAAGACATTCTCAAAAAGTGATGTATAAAGTGGTCACATGTGGGGGTTGTTTGTGAAAAGAGTTAGTAACACATTCAAAATAGATTTGACTGAAAACCTCTTCAACTATAGCAGTGATATAAAGATTACTTTCGACACTTGGTGAAAGAGTAGGTATCCATTACTGATGTCATTTGATGTGAAAGTGGGACAAATATCAGAAATCTATACAATTAATTCTATTTAAAATAAGATTTCAAATTTAATTGAACTTTTGATGTATAGATACACAATTCTATTCACGTAGAGGTCTGTATTGGAATCAATAAAGAAGATAATCCACACATGACTGATGCACCATATAATCAGTGCAAACAAACAGAGCATGAGTTCCAAAATACAATTGGATTCACTCTTTATCACCATTTTAAAGGACATACAATTCCCTATTATGTGACACAAAAATATAATCAAAATGACGGAAAGTTTAAAAGGAATTTCATTAAACCTTTGGGAAAAAAATTCCTCAATCACACTGAATATCCTAAAATTGTATAACAAATCGATACCAGTCTTTTTATAACTGGTATTCTGTACGAAGACAATGGATTTTATGTGTTCTCTCATGTCAACAGAACACATAAGTTGTGTTTTACCAAAGTTGATGTCCTTTCAGAAGATGTAAGTTTTCGAGTGAAGTTGAGTATAAAATTGAGAATAAGTTTATGTTCCTCAATGCAGAATAAAATAAGCTAATATTTTGAATCAGAGATGGAGAATGGCTTGGGTCCTGAGGGGGTGCAAAACCTTAAACCTTGGTTTGACTTCTCATGAGCCTCTCTTTAGACTTTAAAATTCTGATGCAACACAAACTGTGCAGTTTTGAGCAAAAGGCTAATCTTGCACTAATAGGTTGAATCAGAAGAATATAAATTGTTATAATATGAAAATGAATTTTTGGCCTTTTTCTCATAATATCATAAGTAATTAGTTGAGTAATTGTCAATCATTAAACTAGTATAATTGTTGATGATATTCTTTTTGCAACCTTTTATTTTCCTCCACATCATTAAAAATGTATACAAATTATATAATGAAATAAAGAAATGAGCCTAAAAGACTATAGACATTTGTGATCTATCAGAGATTCAGACACTGACTGCCCAGAAATTACTTCCAGACGAGTAGAAATGGAATTTTTTATGCCAATTTTGAAGGATATATGTTTTTTTACATTTTAGCTTATTTTTGGGAAAGAATCACTTGCGAGTGAAAGTTTTATATAGGATTTTGTTAATATGTTATTTACTTTTTGGAGAAGAGAGAAAATCATAATAATCATTAAATGAACTCTAATTAAATTTTTAATCAAACAATATTCAACACATAGCTCTAACAAATAAAAGTGAAGTTAAGATTCAGCTGAGTCCTCATCACATTTTATATCATTTATTGTTTTGTTAGTATATTGCAATCCATAGCATTGACTTACTTCGAGTCTATCATTCAAATGCAGTTAAAGGTTTCTTTACTTTCTTCAAGTAAAAATTATTCAAAAGTGATTTTTTCCAAAAAATCACCTGATATGTTTCAATGCACATGCTTCAATTATAGTCTTTATGTACAGATGTGCCCAAAAGAAAAGCGCAGTTTCATTAAAACATACACTTCATTGCAATACATCTTAAAGTGTTTACAATGTAAGAAGCTGCCTTACACTGAAGTATACATATGTATATTTTATTTTAAGCAAATTTGCGCTTTTCTTTTGGGCACATCTGTAATCATGAATTCAAGATTTTTTCGAACATATGCATAAATGCACAAAAAATATACTGTAGTTTGCCTACAAGGAGAGTTATGCAATAAATTGATAGAAAATAAATTCATAATCATTGTCCGAAATATTGTAAATTCACATTTGATCTCATACTTTAAACTTGAAATAAATAATTCATCACATGATTATTTGGTCATAATTTGTAATTTATTAGAAGATACCAGATTTTAAGTCAATGTAAAATTGATAAAATTATCAGCTTTATGTGATTTTCATTAGTTTATAACTAGAATTAACATGAATAATTTGCATTGAAAATAACTTCTTAACCTATGAATAATAGTTGCATAATTTTTGGACCCTATTTCTAATCAAAGCAACTGTAAGATTAAAAGCTATTTAAGAGTTAAATAGTTTAAACAGATTTTAAAAACAATGAAATTATTTTGAGGTTTTTTCGTTAGAACGTAATATTTGAATTCCTTAATAATTATACAATTCCTTTATAAAGCGCAAAATTATTCAATAAAAACTTTTTGAATTAATGTGAAATGATGTGAAATGAAGATTAGTGAAACTGGGCTTAATATTTTCTTTTAACTATTTCCTTCAAAATTTAACATTGAAATCAAACAACAGTTTGCTCAATAATTTCCTGAAAATTCCCCTTGTTGACGAAAAAATTAAATAAGCTTCATATACTGTCAAAACATTAGAACTTCGACAGAAATTTCAATAGCTTCTAAACTATACCCTACTATTAACTCATAATAAAATTCATGATAATTGGTATATAAACATAGTATAGAATTCTTTTTGATAAAAAAAATAGCAAAAAAGTGAACATTTTGGGAAGGAAATTTTTTTAGTGGAAAAATTGTCTATTATATCAGATGAGTTTATCGAAGGATACCTCGAATTTTCAGGATTTGCCGCCATGACACTTGTGATACTCAAAAAAATAACTTGTGAATACAAGTTCAAAGCACAGAGAACAAAGTTTTTCTCTATTAATTACCTTCGAATTTTTTCATTGAAATCAACGAATTATTTTTCGGTCTAAATATATGCAAATAATTAATTACCTCAAACTTTCCATTTACTTGTTTACAAAAGGTTTAATTTTAAAACTGGTAGTTTGAGAGTACAGCTACTCCAGGAAAGTTATGTATCCATCACTCAGGAAGTGATAAGGATTTATAAGGGTGAACAACTCATAACCACTACTCAATGCTAATAATCATTACTACTATTCAATGCTATTACTGATTAACATTACAATTTGTATGCTTCCCCTCATGTTTGATCTGAGTTTATCACTTGATCTGAAGGGATCTCTGCATAACTTTCCTGGAGTAGCTGTACTATAAATAGCTTCTGATTAGTGAAGAGCAGAAACTAATCTTGAGCTCTGGCTGAGTTCAAGATAAACTTCTATTTGTATGTATATGAAGCAAGCTCAAGCTCATGTATGAGAAGCTGAGCTCAGGTTGAATCGCTAGAGAAAGCTCTCAACTATTTTCATGTAATTTAGAACTAATTTCCTGATTAAACCTTCAAAACATCTTCAAATTTAAGAAAAGTAAAGTGTTGTGTTTTAACATGATGCTATTTGGGTATTCAAGCTTGAGACTCGATCTATGATTCTTAGGCCCGAAGCACAAATTCATCAAAAAAATCAAGCTCAAGATGAAGCTTATAAAATGTAAGCTTATGCTCTTCACTACATTGATTAATGAAACTATATCATACTGTTAACGCCTATTTTATTATTTTCATCGTTATATCTGTTATATAATTTCCAATCAATAAAAGCTGAAACATGTACCTTTACATTGAAACTTATGTAAAAAAAATTACCCTTCAAAATTGGCATAAAAATTTCATTTATATATTGGACTCGAAGAAAATTCTGGGCATTCAGTGACAGAAAATCTCTAATAGATCTTTTACAAATATTTACACAATTATGTTCTTTAGATCATTGCTTGTAATAACAACTTTTCTTTTAAATGCTGTTCATGCAAATTATGATGTCTGGAGTTATCACTTATGGTTAGATCCGTATAAGAAGTTTAGCCTTAAATGGAATATCGATGAAAAAGAAGAAGTTATAACTTTCTTATGCGAAGTCCAGACGAGAGGATGGATTGGATTCGGTTTATCACCAAATGGTGGTATGAAAGGTAGCGATTTAATGATGGCATGGGTTGATGACAATGATGGAAATACATACTTTCATGTGAGAAATCTTTTATTTTTTATTGAACTTGATATTGAACTTTTTTAATCTATACTATTTTGAACTTTTTCTCTTGAAATTCAAAGTGTTCACTAATTTAAGAAACTTTCTAACTTTCTAGACCTTTAGACTTTCATTCAAATTCTAAAACTTTATGCATAGCAAATAAATACGTTTCTTCATAATAAAATTGAACTCCAGCTCAATTAGAAATAAATTTCAGGTCTTATTCTTGAATAACTAATTTTCAATGTTTTGATAATCTGTTAATTTAATAGCAAAACTAAAGAAGGGAAAGGAATAAAAGTGAAAGTTAAAATCTCCATACAGTAAATAAAATTTTTTTATCACATAATAATAATATTGATTGTGATTTGAATTCATAACCAGTATTTTTAAAATTTAATAACAAAAAGATCTAGAAAACTGTTTTCAAGTACAAACATTTTCCTTGAACTTGACTTTGAATTTTCTATATTACTATTGCTTTATAGAAATTTAAGAAATTTTAGATTATTCTTTCTATAAAATCTGAAAAGTGACAAAATTAAGAAGTCCTTCAGGGAGAGGGATAGATATTATCATTTTACAGACTGAAAAGATTTCTCATTTTGGTCATGCTCATTATCAAATCAGAGTTAAGTATTTTTAAGGGTTTCTAAAAGATAAAAAAATAGATTTTAGTCATAAAACAGTTTGAAGTAAAGAAAGTCCTATTGAAGTTCATACTATATAATAACAGATTGAGAAAATTGTTATTGATATTCCTTTTTATCTACTGAGGGATCAAATTAAATGAACTTCAAATCAAACTTAAATTTGCATTTATAACTCATTAAAAATAATAATGATAAATCATTTCGAAACGAAAGAATTTATTCAAACCTTGAACATTATAAACAGATATGTTTAAGTCAGATTTAACGCTATTAAGGCTAAAATTTGTCTAATTATGTGATTCTCATATGAATTAAGTCAATAAAATATTTATAAAAATAATCCTTAATTTGAGCTCTGATTCTATTAAATTTAAGGCCTTATAATTGAATTTAAATTATTTGTCCTCTATATGACTTTTAACTGTTAAGATTTGATAAATGATTTACACTTAATCTTTACTTGAATGAAATGTGAAAAAATGGGTTTTGATTTTTCTCTATAAGTAAAAAATAGAATAAGAATGACACACATACACAAACACAGACAGTCGGACATCAATTATTTAGTAGTATAGATTTTTGACACCTGAAAATTTCAATATTTTTCAGGATCGTTACGCAACAGACGAGACTAGACCTGAAATCGATGAAAGTCAAGACTGGCTATTGTTGGACTCAAAACAGAACTCAACTCATACTATAGTAAAGTTTTCTCGACCCTACACAACATGCGATAAAGAATTTGATATTCAGATAACGAGAGATACGGCGCGTCTTATCTATGCTTATAATGATGTCGACCCAACAGCTATTGATAAAATGAAAATTCATGGAAGGTATGAAAGAGGAACTAAAAGTGCTTTACTTTTATCGCAGACCGAAACTATTGGTTTGAAACCAAAAGAAGAAGATTTGAAAAGTTTTACTATGACTGTCAATAACGTATGAATTAATTAAAATAATTCTTAGTACAAAAAGATGATTCATGTTCTGAAAATAATTACAGATTTCAATACCACCAAAAGATACAACTTATTGGTGTAAACTATTCAAACTGCCAGACATTAAACGTCATGTCGTAAAGGTTTGAAATATTTTCATCTTCAGTCTGAAATTTCTTAATTTTCAACTTAAAATAGTAAAATATAAGTAAAAATTGAAGATTGAATTGACATTTTGAATTATATTTAAATAGTTTTCAATAATATATCATACATTTATTTATTTAATGAAGCAATAAATTCTTATTAAATATTATATTACAGTTTTTGAATTTTGAATACACTTTAAGGAACTGTAATATAATGTTGAATATGGAGTTACAATATTCGTAAAAATTGATACATGGTCAAAATGATTTGGAAAATCTTAGTCAACATATTAGTAATGTAAAAATAGTTAGCCTTACAGTTTGCTAGTTTTTTCCATCCATATAATAAAAATTTATTATTAAAAATTTGAAATTATTAAAAAAATTAGATCAAAGTAAAAATAATTTATATTCTTAGAGTCAAAACTAGGCAGACTGTAATTTGAGCTTTATTTTGATTTTGAATTTAGTTCGAGTCAGTTATAACCCCAGGAAACGAGCCATTCACACATCATATATCACTCTCAGCCTGTACTCATCCAGATTACAGCATATTATCAAAACATATAGAATCTGACGGATGTGACTGTTCGGAATACGTAAATATGCCCAAAGACTTCAAGCACTGCACAACTCCATACTTTCTATGGGCAGTCGGAGGCGCTCCACTCACTCTGCCAGATGATATAGGGTTCCCGTTAGGAGACGTAGCTTCTAATAGCTATCTCTTATTGACTGTTCATTACGACAATCCATATCTTGTTGATGGAAAATTTGATTCGTCTGGATTCAGGTTTTATTATACAGAAAAATATCGTAAACACGAAGCTTTTACCATGACTGTGGGCTCTGCTGTTGATAAGAGAATGTTTATTCCTCCCAATCAGAAAACGTTTACATATAGCAGTCATTGTCATCCGGATTGTTATCGTGATGTAAATTCAACTTTTCATTTAAGGAGAATTTCAAATTAAATATTTGAAATTTGTTTTCAGTTTATACCTGAAGACGGGTTGAAAATATTTGCGGTCCGATCTCATGCTCATTTAACAGGTATTTTCTATTCTATATACTTATAATTGTTTCCTGTATTTCGAGAGATTTAATAAAAAATTATCGAAAAAGTTTCATTTATGAACAATTTTCAATTCAATAAGAAAGCATTCTAATGGAGTCAAATCAATAAATTTAATTTAACATTTGATTAAAAACTTTAAGAAATAATTAAATAACTTAAGAATCACATTTGAAATATTGTTTACCAAATTTAAAATTTAGTTTCTTTTTAGTAATATTTCTGAAAATATTGAAATTTAGCAAAAGAGCTATTAGTTATGGAAATCAACACAACTTTAACATTAATTTTTTAACCAATAGCGAGACAATTGAAAACTCGGGTTTTCAGAGGTAATAAAGAGCTGCCGTGGATTGAAGACGACCAACACTATGACTTCAATTTACAAACATTCAGATCTTTAAAACCATTTTATACTATACTTCGTGGCGATCAGATGACTGTTGAGTGCGTTTTCGATACAACGGATAGGAATGCAACTACTTTTGTATGAATACTAATATTATAGAAAATTGAGAGATAGATATGTTAGATATATTTGTCTGATAGGGTGGACCCGGAAGTAGAGAAGAGATGTGTCTCTCTATACTTTTCTATTACCCACGAATGATAAATTCAAAGCCGTGTTTCAGTGGACTTTCAACGGAAGGAATGATGGAATTAGCAGGTGTTCAACAAGTTATTAGGTATGAGTTTTTATTTCAGGAAAATCTCCAAAATAAACAAAAAATTAAATATTGATTTTTTTATTGTGGAAAAAGTTCTTCAGAACTTGAGCACTCAATACAAGTCCCGAAATCCCTACAAAATAGGAGTCTCATTGAATATGTAGCCGACAAACAAGACTGGAATCATGAAATTGTTAATGATTCGTATGGTTTTATGTTAAGACATAAACAAAAACCTCAGTGTTATTGGACTAAAACAGAGACTGATAGAGAACTCGAGGGAATGATAGGTTATCCTGAAGTGGAAGAGGTTTATAAACCACCAGAAAAGATTTGTAAGTCTATTACAGGCAAATCGGTTCAAATTGTAGAAAAATCTGATCCCAGTTATATTTTATGGATTTTGATTGCCATTATAATAATCAACATTATTTTGATAAATTTAATTATGATATATGTGTTCAAATCAAAGATCATAATTGAATTCAAAAGGTTTGTTTAATGTTCAAAAGATTTGTTCATTATATTTTTGAGGTATCTTTTAGAAGATATATTTTGAACATTTCTAGTTTTTATTTCGAATTTGTTACCAAATATTTTAAATTCAATTTTTATAGTATTTTATATGTCAAGCTATGCACGTGTTCTTGTTTTATATAAAATATATAATTATAAATATATTTAAAAATAGATGAATTACTCATAAGGAATCCTTCTGTGCATGTGTAGGATTTTCTAAAATCTATTTCGCACTTGTCAACCTTTATTTAATATGAATATTATGGTCTAATTTGTATGAATATAATTGAAAACTGCAAACTTTGTGTTTTTGCTATAAAGTACTCAATACTACAGCACTCGCACATGCATATCCCGATTACTAATGTACTGTTCAAATGATTACTTATTATTAGAAAAATACTTGTAAATGTTGATTACACATCATTTTATGAATATAGTGTACTTATTATTCATTAAATAAAATTTTACAAGTTTTTCTGCCTACTATTCTTTGAAACATTTAACTTATAGATTTTCGAAAAATTGTAATTCAGAATGAATATTAATTATTTGATAGTGTTTCAAAATGCTCATTTAAGCTATTGGTCAAATCCAACCCCAACTGTTTTTTGATTGAGTCAGATCTCACTAGTATGAATATGAAAAAATGTAAAAATTATTTTACACCTCTGAAATAAGAATAAATTTTTAAATAAATTGAATAAAAATTAAAAAAAACATACAAGAAAAGTCTGCGGTATGATTTGATAAATTCTGGCCAACTCTTGAAGGGTCTTGAATATAAATCATGAATTTATCTATTTTTCGTAAAGCCAACTCCATTAGTCCTATATATAGTCTATTACTAAAGTTTTTTTTTTGATACACAGTTACAGTTTTACGTTTCTATTACAGTCTTCAAATTAGTCACAGCATTGTGAGTGATGTGAACTTGTTTTCGATCTTTGATAGAGCAAAAAAAGAAAAATTTCCAATTGTATAAAATATTTAAAAGACTTGATTCAACAATAATATCAAGATTTAGAATGTTTTAAACTTAAAAAATAATTTAATTTCTCAATAATAATTTTAAAAATTCAAATTCCTGGCCATTTTCAAGAATGATATTCAAGTCGATTCATAACATAACTTTTTTTTAATATTAAAGAGAGTAACGCACAGACAGACTATCAAAACAATAGCACTGAATATATCAATTGAAAGTGTGAAAAAGTTCATTCAAAAACTATTCAATAATAAAATTTTCAATATTAAGTTAACTGAAATCTCAAAGAGTCAGAAAAATCCTTTCAATC
>JAQFZT010001705.1:0-14005 GCA_034696325.1 Camisiidae sp.
CAAACCCTTAAAAGTTTGCTCTCCACGCATCAGTCAGGGATTGATAAAAGGAGATTTACTTGACGATGACTGTACATAACTTATTATTAATGAATTTTTTAAGCAGTTAAAAGATTCACCAATTATCAGATCGCTTTGAAATGATTTTTTCTTAGAATTTATTGATAAATGAGTTATACTCTACTTAATATCTTTTCAAAAGTATAAATACTGTATAAAACTGTAATACTTCAATAAGTTATACTGTAATTAACGAATACATCTTCAGTTAGTTTGTTTCTATAGAAAATGTTTCATTTTATACCTACTGTAATTACAATTAAAAATCGATTATATACTAAAAGAATAGTTGAATGACAATTTTTTCAAGACTCGAATTGATTTTAAAACTTCATTGTCTCAAATTTTTCCTTTATCTGATATACAGTATAATATTGGGAGAAATCTTGAAATGATTTGATTAAAGAATTAAACAAAATATCATTTGATACACGAAGTATTATTATTTCACAATCAGTTGAGCCAAAAAGCATTGACTCGTATCTTTTTTTTCGTTTCATTTTCAAGTCAAAGCAATTTCATGAATTTTTATAAGTATTTAAATACAAATAAATGGAAAAATACCAATCATTGAAATAAGAAACTAATAAAATAAAATCAATTATATATCTCTTACATTTACAAATATCTTGTTTTGTGTTTCCCTCAAAACGTATGAGTTTGACGTTCGCTTTTGACCAGAGAAGTGGTTTAAGTGTTGCTGTTTTCATCACTTCACTTAAGTTCAATTCGTCGGATACACAGAATACATCACACGCGACCTCAAAAGCTCTTTTAGCCCATTCCCCAAATGATTGTTCTTGACCGCAAAGTTCGTCTCCAGTGGACACTTTCAGAATGCGTTCGCCGCCCAAGTCTGACAATATTGTATCTAAATATCGCCCAAATGCACAAAAGTTTGGATAAGCACTTGATCCAAGAGCAAAGACAGCATATCTGAAATTTCAGATAAAGTAATTAATTCATAATAATAATAAAATCAAGTCTTTCTTTTCGTTAAATAATGCAAACCTAATATTGCTGAGCGGCCCCACTTGGTTCACATTATCGTCATATGGTATTGAATTCGATGAATTCGGTAAATCAGATGAATCGAGAGATATTCTCAAATAAGAAGTCGATACATTTTTGACACTTTCTATATCAGGAGTTGTATCGCCGGTCACTTTAATGGCTTGAAGTTGTCTCGCAAATCCCTCGCCATTTTCTGGTGGATCTCCGTTTCCAAAAGTACTCGTGACTATTAGGAGGAGTGCTTCGTGTTCCAAATGTGACATATCATAAGAATCCATACACATCACCTTTCAAATTATGGATTCATGCATAAAAACTTTCAATTTACTCGGTTAAAAATGAGCTAATTTATTAATTCTATAAGAAATTCTTAGCTATTATTAATAGTTTGATAGTTTGATAAGGTTGTCTTTACATTACTTTAGGAAACCTATTCATATGTTGTCATCATAGCCTCAATTTTTAATAACACGTTCATGTGAGGAGCTCAAAGTGGTTATTAAGCTAAGATGAAAATTTTTGAGCTCAAACTTAATGCTCACATGATTCACACATGTGTTAAATTTAATTTTAGTGTACATTTTTTATAGCATTCATTTATGTCTTTTAATACTTAGCCTTTTACCTAAATTTAATACCTAATTTAAACTAGTAACAAAAAGCAAAAAACGGCTCTTAAGTTCTACAGTGAAGTTTTGTTTTCTAGTTTTCTCTCTTAAGCTTTGAATTGAAGAGCATTCCAACACATAAGTGTAATTCATTTCTATGACTTTTTTGTCACATCAAATGGATAGGTTTCTTCAAGAGCATAACGAATGTTAATAATTGATGACAATTGATTAGAAAACTGAATTAAAAGTTTTCAAATTGCATTAAACTCAATGAAATGTAAATGTAAAACGAAAGTAAATAAATTAATACTACAATCGAATACTCATTCAATTGAATTAATTGGAGAAATAATTTTAAATAAAAACTCACTGAAACATTAAAAGCATGTGAGAATATATGGGCCAATCTTTTTGAGAATTGTTCGGATCTTCCCGTTTCTGTTGCATATAATATCGTGGCTTTAATTCGTTTGGATAATGCCTTACCGAATAAGTTAGAGGTGAACTTAACAGCTCGTGCTATTTCCTTGAATCTCAATTTTCTCGATGGTGTGCTTTGCTTTTCAGTTCCGGGCAAATTATGCCATTCGTGTGTTCTCCAGGCGGGCTCTTGGTATTCATAACTTGGCTTTAATTCGTAATAAAGCATTTCTTGATGAAATACTGGTGTGAGACTTCCAGAGAGTGGAGGCACAACCCAAACCCAATCTGCTGGACATCCGCCTCTTAATCTTTGTTCATTTTCGAGATGCTTTATGAATGATTCAGAAGCAGTGTGATGATCAACAATAGTTACGTTTGCTTTCTGAAAACTATAGAGTACTGCAATGTTCATTTCAACTATAGCAGAGTCTTTCCATAATGAAGTGTTAGATCGAACGTCAAGACCCATTTTTATGGCTACAGACTTACAGAAAATTATCAACTCTATAAAATCATTCAATCAAATACTATAAACATAAAAAAAATTTTCAGTAAAATTGATAATTAAATAATCATAAAGTAGTAAACAAATCACTTCACCCTTTTTTGGAACATTAAGTTTGAAATGCATCTGAAATCTTAATTTAATTTTTAAAAAATTATACCTATATTAAAATTAGTATTTGCTCTGTCTTATTAGGTCTAGAATCATAAATGATGCATAACTACAGAAAACAAGTGATGGAGAGCAGGCTGTTATGCTTAAGGGGTTGTTTTTATATGATCTCCATATAACTACATGTGCATTTACTACACTAGTGTCTGTTTTATAGAAATTTAAATAAAATTATCATTGTCTCTTAGATACAGTCATTGCCATGAATGACTTCCAATATTTTTGGAGGGTTTCCCCTCCCTAAACATTAATGAATTTTGATGAGATTTTTTTAGTGAATCATTGACTGGGACAGAATTTTTGACTTGAGAGATGTGATCCGCTCCCGCACGGCTTTTCAATGGATTCAAGTCATTTGCTCAGAAAAACTGGATAAGTAGTTTTGAATTATAATGAAAAATATTGAAAATATTTGAAAAATTAGTGGATACGTGTATTTTTGTTTGGCTTAAAATATTCTGACTGCAAAGTGACAGCACCTCAAACTTCAAAAACTATAATTTTTGATGGAATCTTTTTTGTTCTAAACCCGAAAATGTTCAAACTGATATAAAATTAAAGTTTTTTAGAAGCTCTTTCAAGATATCATATTGATATTTATATTTGATTGCAATTCCAATAATTATATAGCTTTAATTATTTTCATAAATATTTTTGCTTTTATTATAAAATTCTATGTTTTTTATCGATATGAATGAATAGGAATTTTAAATGAGTAGGAAAAAAAATTAAAGCCATGCGACGATATGGAATTTCAATCCAATATAAATATCAATATGATATCTTGAAAGAGTTTTTAAAAAACTTTAAATATTTTCAGCATTTGTCATCAGAATTCAAAACTTCTTATCCAGTTTTTGTGAGCAAATGACCTCTATTCAAGTCGAAAAATGATTGTTATCCATTGAAAAACTTTGCAGAAGTGGATTACATCTCTCAAGTCAAAAGTTACGTCTCAGCCAATGATTCACTCAAATTTTTTAAAATCAAAATTCATTAATGTTTAGGGGTGGAAAACCTCTGAAAACCGTGGAAATCATTCAAGTCAATGACTGTACATCCTTCCCGCATCACTTACTCCAGTTGGTTTGCACTCTTTAAGATTCTCGACCTGTAACTAATGTATGTATTATTTATATTCTGTAAGTGTGTGACTCGATCTGCATCTCATAACATTGGTCCACGAGACGAGTTGACCGCTACTCTACTATCATAGCACATGAGATACAATGCTTGTAAATCATTACTGCATTGAACTAATCAATTAAAACTTATCATAAAAAATGAAACATTTTAATGCTCCTAAAATGTTCCGGTATTTTAGTACGCAATGATTATACACCAACGAATTATAAATTGACACGAACGAACACTTGACTTATTGATTCCTTTCTTGGCCTAACTTTTAATAACTGTCATGTTAAGGGTTCATTATTGTGGTCAATGTAGCCCTATATTGTTGCTATCATGTAAGAGAACGTGATTAGAGAGCTCAAGTTATACTTTATTTACTAGTAAGTGTATACTATCAATACATACAAGCACATAATCAAACTACTAGTAAATGGCACTCAAATAACTTAATATTACTGTATATAATATTATATTATATCACATTAATAGTACATCTTATGTTATACTACTTTTGTAGTACTAGTATTATATGTAAAGGTTTGTGAAAAATTGTGAACTAACAAACCATATCGCGTGCCACCAATGCTAAAAAATACCTGAATTTATGAAACAAACTTTTGATAAGTGGCGAAGAATTTAGACAAATCAATTTGAAATAGTTGTCGTTTTTATGTCTGACTATTGAATTGAATTATCTTTTGAATAAGATATAATTATTTTTGATATCTTATTTCATGAGTTTATATTGTTTAATAAAAGTTTAGCTCAATTTTCATAATTTTATCATAACTTAGAATTTACGAACTAATTTAGGATTTAACTAATTTTGCTTAACCAATACTTTTGTCTTAACTTAAGTAATTAGAGTTCGAATCTGAGCAACGAATGAAAGTTTTTGCTGAAAGTTTGACAAAACCTGAGGCAAAACAGTCAGTGAAAATTATTCTACAAATATTCAATAACTTAGTTGATTCTTGTTATATCGAGATTGATTCTTGTACAACGCTCGGTATTCCTCGAGAGCGTAAGCGTCTGAATTCAATAATCACATGTATAAAATTGATAAAATGAGCATTTTAATTGTTAATGGTATTAATTGGCTTGTGATAAATGAGCTAAAACATTGTCGAATATTGTTAACTAATTTCTTAAACTCTTAATGCTTAGTTAAAAATCGTACAGTACAATAAATAACTATCGTGGATAGCAACCAAAAACAACTGTTGTTTCTATTAGAACAATATTTTAACTACATGTGCGCTTGTTTTTATATGAAAATTAATATGAAACTTAGGAATATGAGTTCTGTTGCTATCGACGATTATTTCTTCTATTGTACGGCCGAATATTTTATACAAATAATATAATATGTTTTATTAAATTTTTCTGCTTCAAATTATTCCAAAAAGAGGATTTGAATTGTTTAACAAATATAAAGTTGACAGCTTAAAAGAATGTTCTAAAAATAAACCCACAAGATCGAGCATAAACGAGCGAGTTTGAAATTCCTCGAGCTCTAGAATCTGTGAATCCATGACCACCACTGGTTATAGCATTTATATTCCTAATTATACTAAGTTTAGGGAGATTTATGTGTCATTGATTTTAGCTGATGGCTGTAGTGGTGGTTGTAATGGTTGACTTATTAAATTATACAAACTTTTAAAACAATATAATACTTACTTCCAAAATGTTATACCTATGGGGATCGCATAGATCTCTGGTAGCTATTTCAGTGACCATATACCAGCCACTGAACGGACACGCAGGAAACTCAAGACCTCCGACATCGAACAACATATTAGAAACGGCTGGTAATGCGTACCACTGTAAGTCTAAGTCTTCAAACCAAGAATATCTATGAAACAGAAAATCTCAGAAAAATACTTTACATGATCTCATTCTAACTGTATTGTTAAGTCTGACGTAGTAATATAGACTTTGAATCCTAATTAGTGCATTTGAACTACATGTCTAAGTTTATACCCACCTGGGATGCAATATCGGAACGCGTAAGATAAGGTCTTCTGGGATTGAGAAGACTTGCGGATCTTGGCCTGAAGCTGATAATACGAGGGGCAATATATCCCATTTGGTCCTTTTCCCCCTCCAACCAAGTTTTTCGCACAGCTTCACCAAAACCAGAAAAATTAATAGTTCTTGAATGTAATTCATATTTTGCGAATAAAATAAGTTATAAAAAAGTTTTTAATTTGAAGTATAATTTCTTATTTTTTAAAAACAGTTCTAATCTATTCTAGAAAATAATTTCAATAAATTCAGTTATTAAATCAAACTTAAACAATAATAATAAAATTTGATGTTAAAAAGTAAAACAAGAAATAAGAAAAACAAACTGTTAAGCTGAATGTGCAAAAGAATAGAATGAAATCCCATAGAATTAAAAAACTTTGATCATTAGAGTACTGTATTTTTCTTCTCACAAACTCTTCTAAACCAAATAATTTATTTCACAACGAAAAATACAGACAGTTATTATTATACATCAACGCTATTTTGTGGTGTTTCTCTTAATACTGTCTCTTACTTGAGTAAATTCAAGATTGAGAGGGTCTCCAATGACTTGAGAAGATGCTTCAGAGTCTATATAACCGGCGTATGAAATCAATTGCAAATTCCATACTCGGAATTCATGTTTACCAATGCCTTCGCGTTGTGGGAAAATGGTTATTGCGGATCTGAGAATTACAACATAATAAATTGCTTATGAGTTTTAGAAAATGCCAACTAAGTTAAAAACTTTATGTTATTATTTATCGATGTATTAAGTAATTTTTTCAAATTTTTCTAAAATTCAGCATTTATTTGGAGTAAAACGAATAAAAAGAGCCGAAAATTACAATTGTAGCTCAATAAATTCAAAATCCAACTCAGATTAACATTTTTATGTCATTGTAAGCATTTTAAATTCAAGATTTAATGCATATTGAGAATTACCTCAAGTTTCCTTTATTTGTGGCATATTTTATGTGATTACACAAAGCTTCAAACATTTCTCGAGCTGTAGTTACATAGCGTGCATCAAATACCTAAAAAGTTAACGAATAAATAATTTGTACAACAAAAAATCTTAAGTCCACTCAGAACTTAAATCACTTTTCGTTGAATTGGTTTACTACTAAATAATTAAACTATTGGGTAACATTGCTTTTACTCTCAAATTCATTTCCCTAATAGAGTTACTTTAGAATACGGTTTAAATTATTTGAGTTAATTCATTACAGGTAAAACTTATAATTAGCTTTAATTGAATTTTTCTTTATCGATTTTGATGGTAAGTACAGTACAGTATCGAAAGTAATTGTTTACCCATAAGTAAAGCATTGTAATGCTATTCCAATGAGCGAATCCTTAGAGTATACTTTCTTACAAAATAAAGCTAAAAGTTTTTGCATAAAAAGTGGTATACAGTTAAGAAAATTTTAGGGATTCGCTCATTGGAATAGAATTACAATGCTTTTCTTATGGGTAAACAATTACTTTCGATACTGTACTTACTTATCAAACTTTATAGTAAACTTTAGTTATGACTGATAACTCATAATTTATTACTGAGATGGAAAAAATGAGATGCTTAAGCAAATCACTAGAAAACTCGTATCATATAATTCTTTATCATTCCACAGATCTTTGTTAGATTCGTGAACTTTAATCGAATTATTAAAAATTCTGAACTGTTGTCGATTTCATTATTCAATTCCTTAATATCCAGAGACAGTTTTGACATTAACTTATACGTTCGTGCGAGTAAAACAATGTTATTAGTATTGTTTGTAAAACAACAATTGTTTAGTGCTTTTTTCTTTACTATATTTTAGTTGTGATCCCTATTGAGACACTTCCTTTTGTGCCACAAATATTATTAGAACCCATTTTACACGCTGTGATTCACTCACTATCTTATGATTTCTTTAGACGTAATGCTTTATTTATGCTCACTATATGTTCAACGAAGACCAATTTCATTTCGTTTTATACTAATGAGTTCAGACATCGGTCAAAATTACTTATTATAGATATATTCCATAACATATGATAATAATATTAGGAGTTATCGATCGTATGCTAATAGTCTTATTGCGATAGTTAAAAAGTCTTTCATCTTAAATGAGAAGAGAAAATATGACATAATCAAGTTTCTCATCTCAAAGTTTTAAAAACAAAAATTAGGGTTTTCAAAAATTTGTATAAAAATACACAAAAAATATAAATATGCTTATATTTGACCAAATACAATAAAGCCATGTTTAGTTGATTTATAAACACTGCATGACATGAGACATTACATTTTTAAATAAAGCTTAAAATTTATTATACTATAAAGAATACACTCAGAAAAAGATTTACATCGGAAATAATGTGTATACTTTTAGAAACAAGGTTTCGGAAAAATTGACGTATATTTTAAGCATTTTTGTGAAAGGAACAATAAGTTCTTATTTTCTACATGTCAAGTGATAATATTGAGTGAACTTTGAAGAGGGAATCTAATAAGTTCTTTAAATTGAATGAATAGCAAATGCAAGTAAAGTACAGAATAACGCAATGAATCACTGCACAGGTCTGGTACAATTCGTCTATAATAATTATATACAACTGTATGTTATAGGGAGTCAATACTCAGTAGTCTTGGAATTCTTTATAAAAGTATTATAGATGTTGACTATTCCTCTCATTGGTTTCATTTACAAAAATTGATTTACTCAGTATAAAACTCTTAATCTCAAATATTCTGTCTACAAATATTATTATATCATAGAATTTGAGGTTTACCTGTACATTATCTTAAATTATTTGAATGAACCGAAATGGGATGTTTTTACTTCCTGTAATTCTAACGAACATGTTTAATGATTCAAAAAGAGAATAAATAGTTCGGAACAAATCAAATAAAATTTAAACTTTATATCTCGAACATAGAATAGAAGCCAAAATCATTTTCAATTTAGAGATGTGTCCAAAGATAGCCCATTTCGGAAGACATACGAGTTTTTAAATACTGAATCAAGTCGATTGTTACGCTTTATTATACAAAAGTTTATATGATTGTGTTTTTTTCTATTATATAAATGAATTGGGATCCAAAAGAAGTGTTTCAATACAGTATAAGAAACTTGAAATGTAATTCTTTCAAAATCTATGGCAAATGATTAGTATGGGTTTTTGGCATTTTTCATATAATTTTGCTAAAAAAATTCCATATATTGACTTAAGTGCAACTCATCAATTTCAAAAAGTAAAATTTCTTTTTCGACTGCACCAATAATTAGCAATTCTTTGGTTTAATTGAATAATGAGAAATGCTATAAAAACACAGTCAATCACTTGAGAGTTCTATAACTGATGATAATTAAGTTAAAGTCCAATGAATAAAGTTTATAAACAAAGCAAATACGACTACATTAGCTTTGTATATTAACTTAGTTTTTGCAATTTTATCTAACATTAACTATCATTTTTTTTGCCAATTTGAACAAAAAATGAGCTGAGTATAAATCAAATAAATTACTGCATTAGAATTGAATAAAAATAATCAAAATATTAAAGCTCATGAATTTCAATATTGAATAATTAATTGAAACCGAATCATATAATTATAAGTTATTTATGGTAAAATGAGTCAAACTATTCAATCCATTTTAGAAATGTTTTACAATTTTTAGTGTAATAAATATAATTATTGTATAGAAGATCATAATAATTGAATGATTGTGTTCATTAGAGCCTGCATTAGACAAACTCAATATTCTGACGTAAGCCTGAGTTCATAAAATAAAGTTTACTTTAAAGCTGATTGCGATTCAGTTCAAACTATTATAAATTAGACTCTTTCCAAGTTTAGGCTGATATAAATGAAGAACCTTTCGGTAAATAATTGAAGAGGAAATTAAGTAGAAATTAGTTTATGAACCACTCGATTTCTTCCAAATTTACTCATTGAATAAGCTTTAGGTGTGACGCAGAATCTATCGAATATATGGCCACACAATTCAGCAAAATATAAGACACAATTTAACAAAAGCGAACAGTAAAAAGGGTTATTCGAGTGACACTAAAGGGGTAAGTTATTGCTCTCTATGCATAGTTTATTACGGTATTTCAATCAAATTGTTAGAGTTTTGAGAATGCAACTGTTTATTGAGTTCTCACTTTTACCCTAAAATTATTTTATTGGTTTCAAATTCCGACATAAATATTAGTATGAAAATAGGATTTCTTCTATATAAATCATAATTCAAATGTTAATAAAAGACTCTCGAATGCATAGGAGTGAATTGTGCTAAGCCTTTGAGTTCAATTGCATGGAATTTACTTCTTATCTGTACGTCAATATGGAAAATTCACGTTAGCTTATAGGCCTTAAGAGTAAAACGAGTTATCTAAATTTATAACTCTATCTACATAACTAGTTTTACTATTAAGATCTATAAGCTAACTTGAATCTTCCATATTGAAGTAAAGTGGTGCCAATCTCAACTCCTTTCACATTTGTCTACGCATAACTCCTTTCACTTTTGTCCAGACTTGAAATACAAAATTTTATTTCAATAATATCCCCATACAAATTTAAAATAGATGCAATCAATAGAACTCGACGATTGGCACCACTTTACATATAGGGGTACTCTGGGGGTACTGTATCTAGCTTTGAATCATAGAAAAACTGAATAATTGTCGCTTCTATGATAAAATCGGGGAAAGAATTATATTTTATAGTTGACTTTCAAGCCGATATGATTGTGATTTGGGAGCGAATGTCACAATTTTTCTGTTATTCCAGTAATTTTATATTCTTTAAATAAATTGCAAAAATTAATTATTTATAATTGACAATTAATGTAATGATACCTGAAGTTTAGACCATTGAATTCTTCCTATACAACGTGGTGCATTCCTCCAGGCAAGCTTTGCGCCAAATATAAGTTCTGTTTCTTTAAGATTATAAGTACCTGTTTCTTTTACTTCCTTAACAATTTCATTCCATCTCAATTCGTGTGTCAGTGAATTGATCCGTTTAATTGACGCGTAATATTGTTCAATAAAATTTTTTGCCTCTTGTAATATTTCATCATTACTTCTGCATTCTTTATGATTATTAATAGTTGATGAATGATTCATGAGAGAACCCGCGCAAACATTTGGTGTACATTCAAGTGACTTAAAATAAAAAATGAACAAAAACTTTAAAAAAAGATTTTAATTACTGTCAAAATGTCAAAATCAAAAATGCTTTTAGTTTTGATATCATACTTGAGGTGCACTGTTGTGCAGAGTGTCACTAGTTATCTGACCAGAAACTATGTTTTTCAGCTTTGCTAGTCGCTTGTTGATTACGTGCTGATAACTATAATTAAATGAGAAAAAGCAAATACCATTGAGGCATATGAGGCATACCAATAGTTACTGATGCACTACATTCAAGATAATGCAAGTGTGTCTATTGTCATCACTGCCACCACCGAAGGGATTTGCATTGTGAATGACAAACAGACACAAGACTGCTTCACAAGAGCTCACAAAACAGTGACTTGCTTTTATTACAATGAGAAGGATGTTAATACTCTTGACTTGTTTTAAGCTTTAACACATACTTTTCTACAGTACTATTTATTAGCCAGACTTTTCGCCATTTTACTGATTTGTACTTCTTATTCATGACTTACAATTGAAATATTGAGAATTTACAAATATAAAGCTTCATTATCAGGAGAAAAAATTCAACTAAATTATTAGAATTTACGTAAAAATTGTAATAACTCTTCTTCTATTAGCCGCTTATAGTTTTAATTTATTGTTTTCATTAAAGTATTAGATTTTTTTTAATAAAATAATTGAATAAGTTTCAAATGTTCAATTCAAGTTACAAAGCAGCAAATTTCGTTTAGAAGATCACAAAGTATATGACCACTATCATAGTGATATCCAAATGCATCATTCAATGTGAAATATGGTGAACGGGATTTTAGCGAAAAGTATGAGAAAAGTGTTACAACAAAAAGTTTTAATTGTCATATATTTACAAATTTAACATAAAATTGTGATGAGACAGGGATTTGCGAGAATAGCGAATTTCGAAGGGTTTCTCTTCGACATTTATTACATCAATTTGTAAGAAGAAAAGGAATAAGTTATCATTGTTTTAAGCTCTCACACAGAGTACAGAAAATTTCAGATTTCCTTCTGATCGATTAGTATTTTATCATAAAATATGAGTTTATTAACAACTCATTTGTCACAAATAACATAAAAAATTATTTGCAGACGTTTTTGCATTCGAGCTGACAATATTTGAACCCAGTTTATAACTAGTCAATCACTTTCACAACCAGACCAAACTAGATATCGCGATAAAAAAATCTATTAATAACTTCAATAAAGATAACTCATCTGTCACTAAAGTTATAAATGAAAATTCATTAGTCATCGATAAGTCGTTTATTGAATCCGATTGGAAAATATTTTGTTTGATAAGAAACAGAGATCAATTGGAATACTTCTGTACCAGTTCTGTATACCCATTGACAATTAAATAGTACAAATCAAGATGGAGTAGTAATGTAAGGGTCTTTTACACTACGTGTATACTAATTTTGCATAGAAGCAATGTAAAAGACACTTTCTTACATTACTGCTCCACCTTGCTATGTACAGTTACTCCTGGAAAGACATGCAGAGATCCCGGATAATGCATTGATAAACTTAGATCAAACATGAGGGGAAACTTAGAAATTCAAATGTTAATGAGTAATAGCATTGAATATTAGTAATGAGTATTAACATTGAGTAGTGGTTATGAATTGTCAAACCCTTATGAATCCTCATCACTTCCTGAGTGATGGATACATGTATTTGCTGGAGTAGCTGTACTATTTAATTGTCAACGGGTATACATGTGTAAATAATTTACTAAATATTCGTCAATCAATGGAATAAAAAGTTTGTTTTATGTTAACATTTGATAGAATCATAATTATTGATAAATAGAAGTGCAAAACATAATTCATTAGTTATAAATGACAAACAAGCAAAATAGTATTGAGTAGGGATGCAAACTCTTCAGTTTTAAGTTGGAGTCTTCAACTTTGAGATATCTTGTCCAGTCTCCAGCTTATGTTATGCTGGAGACTGAAGTATACATCTTTGCTCATTTTTGAAATAAAAATAATCAAATTAGACATTTACTTTTTCACCTGTTTTTGAGATACGCCTACTTTTCAAAATACCAAAATAATAAAGTTAAATAAATCAAAATAAAGTTAAATTAAGTAAAATAAAGTATTGAACATCATGTCTTGACTTATGTCAGGTTCTTTTGTGTCAGGCTGTGAAAAGTGGTCATGTGGAACATTTATCAATTTTAATACTTTGAAAAGTAGGCGTATCTCAAGAACGGATGGGCTCCACAAAAAATAGTATGGTTCGATTCGTCTCTTCGAGTTCTATCGATTGTACTTATTTTTAGGTTTGTATGGTGTCGCGCCCTCTTACTACCTCTCAAACATAAATTTTTTCAAAACGTGATTTGATTAATTCCGATTTCATACATCTGAAACACGTGGTATAATTAAAAATGGCTTAGAAAATAATAAAGATCGGTATAAATTCATTGGTTAGTTTTGAAAATTTATCTCTAGATTTTTGCCCCTCAAGTGTTGGCAACCCTAGTATTGAGACCAATAGCGGATTTTAAAATGATTTGAGATAAATTATAGGTGAACTTTACTTCAATAACTTAACTCTTAGATAATTGTAAAACTCGTCGAAGCTTTCAGAGAAGCATTTTTAAACGCTATACACTCTTTGCAATATCAACGAAGAGAAGGTAATATTCACTAAATCTTATTACGCTCTTTTGTGTATTGAAAAAAATCCATTTCCCGATTCCAGACATACACACACTTCGACGCGAATAAATTTTTCATGATTTTTATTTAATTTTGAAAACTTACTTCTGTTTGCATTACTTTTTATTCAGCCTATACTTATGGTACATGTTATTCCGATTTTCTTGTCATATCTTCTTGAGAGATGTGCGTTCAGGTGTGAACTTGAGAATATGACAAAT